>JAYJMB010010423.1:0-98640 GCA_036873735.1 Pouteria campechiana
AAGGGAGACTCTGTCCAATTTTTCTGTAGAAATTAGGTCAAAAAATATATATATATCAAAGTAACCCACCCTGGAGGTGGAAAAATCATGGTATAATCATGTGGATTTATGGTGAAAAGTGGAGTAACGACCCCAGGAGGGCGGGGTGTAACAAAATCTTCCACAAATTTCTTACCTCATTTCTTGTTACCTATTCTATTCCTCCTAGTTTGTGCATGAATATGTTTTCTAATGCCTTACTGAGCATTCTAAGCTTAATATTCATGTCCTTTGTCCTCATATATTATGAGCTAAGGTGCATAATTTTCCAATGGACAAGTTATTGAATATTTCTTCTTTCTTAAGCCCATCTTCATCTTCTGTGGGCACTCCCAAAATCTCTCCTAAATGCTCTTTGGGAAATAGCATATGATTTCCAAAGTCTATTTCTACTCCATTTACTATTGAGGCATTAGGACTCGACTTTCAATTGAATTAAAATATGAGCACTAGCTCTCTATATATGGATGCTTCACACTCCAATAAATTAGTCCATCCTTGATAATTAAGCATAGCTCGAATATCTGATTTTCATTTATCAAGGAATATCAAATATATCTTCCTTTACATATGAATAGGTCTCCCCAACATTGAAGGGTAAAATTTAAATCTCTTGTCCTCAGTCCCAAAGTAATATGCAAGCAAATCACGTGGTTCAAACTTTGCAACGGTGCCTTTCTTCTTTCCACCTCTTCAGGATGAGATTTTAGATTAAATAATCTCACATCCTCTTCTTACTCTCTTCTTTCCACATTCGCTCCTTCTTTTCTTTCATCCATATGTGGTTGGGAAGAGGTATTACCTTCTTTAGTAGCAATGTGAGGTCTCCTTGATGATGATGGTTGACAATTGGATGTCTCTCCATGAGTTTTAGGCCGCTGGACTCCTCTTTGCAGCTTGGAAATGGCTACCTTAGATGCCATGGATTCTAGGAAAATGAATGGAAAAGATAGTAACTTTGAGAAAAGGATAGAATGGATGATTGGAAATGGTAAGTGCAACCTTTTCTATGGCATAGGAGGCTAGGAAGATGAAGCAATGAAAATGGAAAATGAATCATCTCTTGAGTATTTTTCCCTTTAAATCAGCTGGCAGGTATCGAGCAAGCATCTATGATGTCAAGCGGCTCTGTTCCCAAAAATAGATTTTCCTAAATTATTTTGAATTTCTAATTTCTAGTCTTTTCTACCCCATTTTAATTTAATAATTTTCCATTAAATTATTAATTAACATAATCAATTTAAGTCAAACCAATCACTACAAGCACATATCATAAATACAATTTTGTATGCATTCCAAGTAATTTGACATTTCAAATAAATTGAACATTAATCATTTAAGTTCTCAGAATGATTTAGCTTAAATTAATGAAATCGTTCCAAATGAAATCTAAGCCATTCAAATCAGAAGCATTTTGAATATATATCAATGTGGCACATGCTTTTCATTTCACCAAACAATTATGTATCAAGTTTCGCAATAATGTATCTCCTTTGTCACCATTTCTCATTTCTTGCAATTTGAGTTCATAATTGATGATGTCAATCTTGCCTTTCCATTTAGTACTTGATTTTCTTTCTTTAGCTTGAACTTGTAGACCAGGAGGATGATTTTGATTCTTCATCATTCTCCTTCTTCTATGTGTTCATTTTAAGCTTTTCCTATATACACTTAAGAGAAATTCTTGCACTTTTTCTTCGTAAGCTGAATCAAATAGATGTGATCTTTATGCAGCAATTTAGTCAGTGCAATTTCATTTTTATTTATGATAGTATGCAGTGATAATAATGATGCATGCCATTAAAGTAGAATCTTTAGATAACTATAAATTAAGATAAATAGTCTACTTTAATCATAGCCACATTAGAATCTTTAAACTAGGATAATTATGAATTACACCATGAAGATAAATATTGACTTTGACTTTCAAATGTCCATATGCTAGATCGATTTATCATCAAAGACTAATCAAATATGAGTTTTTCAATTAATTCAAGCATAATTTACCATTTTTATATTCTATTAAGGTTGCATAGAATTTTAAAGTTTAATCAAATTTTATGCCTCTTTGGCAAACTTATCCTCAAAATATATTGGACATCTAAATATGCATTGTTTCCTCATTCTTGATGGTTTCTAGAGTTGTAAAATAAGTGTTATTTATTTTAATTTATTCTAAATTCTGAAATCTTATTTATGTACAAATAAATCAGTATTAGAGGCAAACAAGTAAGTTCTAAATGCAGATTATAATATAATATAAAGAGATGTAAATTTGAGTATCATACCTGCTCTTACCTTGCTTCTTGACCTTTTACTTATTTGGATATGCTCTTTTTCATCCAGTGTCAAGAAACCATTTTTCTTTTGTAGAAACTTTAAAAATCTTCATTTCTTCTTCCTATTTCTTCAATTCAAAACTCCTCGAAGAAAAGAGATTGTTTATGCTTTTAAAAGAGAGATTCTTCTTCTCCTTTTTCTTTTCCTTTTTTACTCTTTTTTCATTGTTTCTTTCTTTTTTCATTTCATAGCTCCTTGAAAAAGGATCACTTACACTTCTTCTTCTTCTGTCTTCCTTAGTGTTGGTCCTCTATTTCTTTTCTTTCTCTTTTCTTCTTTCTCATCTCTTTCCTTCTCAGGTTGCTTCCCTTTGACTTGAGAGGATTTATTAATTTGTTTGGCCTCATCACTATTTTGCTCTACAATTTGAATTTGTGGCTTTGTGGCTTCTACTTCTTCATTGAGTTGCTCCCCCTCAACCCATGAGGATTCTTCAGCAATATCATTTCTTGTATATTCCTCATTTTCATCTTTGACTTGCTCTAAATTTTTGCTTTTAATAGTAAGTCATACTTCATAGATTTGGCATTCTTCATTATTTTCTTTCTTAGCTTCTACATCATTGATTGCCAAATCATTTTCTTGAATCTCAACTTCTTCTTGAGATTCTTCACCCTTAATCTATGGTAGTTCATTAATCAGCAATTCTATTTCCATAGATTCTTCATCTTTCATTTCTTCTCTTTAGGAGGTTGCTCTTCCTCTTCTTCATTTCCTACACTTAAGTCAATCTTAACAAAAATATTAGTTGCATCTGAGTATACATCAACTTGGCCCTCAAAAATTACCTTTAACACGTCCAATATTTCTCTTGCATTTTTATAGGTTAAGACATGTATGAAGATGGTGGGGCAAAGAGCATGCAGTAGGGTACTTTTAGCCTTGGTATCTCTTGACTTGCTCCCTCTTCATCCTCACTTATGCTAATAAAAAAATTCTTGCAAAGCTTGAGGCCATTGGCAATAAGAAATATTTCCAGCCGTCTCTTCCACTATGCATAATTTGATCCATCATAATGTGGAATTTGAGTTGTGGAATATCCTTATTTAAACATAAAGGATGAACATGATGGGTTGGCCGTAGGATCACTACAATTGATGATGTAGCCTACTCTGATAACACTTGTTAGGTCCCTGTCATGCCCCACCTTTCAAGGCGCAACTTATCATTTTACATTGGGAGTTCACCTAAATTTGCCCACTTTTAGGGTGGGGGGCTCGAGTCCCATTGTGGTAATCGACTAGTTTATATAGAAAAATGGATAGTGTATCCCCTAAATTATTAGGGTTTAACCTATATAATTCTTTATCAAAATTAATATAGCCACAATGTAAATTATAAAACACACACACTTACACATGGCCCAAGATCTGGGTAGAATCATGATGGTAGTAAACCCAATTAACTAATATACAATTCTTCTACAATATTAATATGACATGCCATTCCATCCATTATACATCAATGAAAATCTATTAAATACAATCAGCTAACTACTAGTACATAATGAAATTTATATTTATAATTCATAATATCATAATGAATAAGTCTTCTATCTTGCTCAACAATTCCAATACATATTTGGGAAATCTTCACCTAGCCTGTCAGCTAAAAAAATAAATAAATAAGAAGGCGTGAGTTCGGACAACTCAATAAGTAGACAAATGTATTAAACAATAATTAATCCATAATTAGCACATTTCATATCAAATAATCACTATTTCCAAATCAAGAGTTTCATGTTATTTCCATCCAATCAAATAAGCTCACTTTGAATCAATCTTCAATTTAAATATACAACAAAGGGATCTTATCCATCCCTCATATTAAACATCCATATCAACCAAAAATATCAAATATTCCAATCTAAGGGATACTTAATATCCCTAACAACTAAACAATATCAACTTAAACAAATACGGGATATCCACTATCCCCAATCAAAGCATACATGCCCGGATTTTAAACAAATGGGATATATATTATACCTATCCATTCAATAGAAACAAATGCCTACTTACCTCAGGTTATTAGCTCCTAACCATTCCTTTAATTCTACGCCTTTTTATCCTTCTCAGGTCATCCTGTATAGGATAACAATCCCATTCATTACACACATAACTTGAACTAATTTCTTCCAAACTAATGAATATGATTTATGGCTAAACCCATATCTCAATAGAGACTCTTAATTAACTTTCATATTTAACTATATGAAATCCAAATCTTTATGTAATATAATTATCATGCCATTAACCTCACTAATCAAAATAAACCAGTTAGTTAAGTCCTCAACTTACTCAATTTGTCACTTAATCATTTTAAAGTCAAAATCCTTTTATACCCATTTTGGGTTCTTCTTCAACAATTAGATTTTTCATTCCCAAAAAACTCAAATAAATCCCAAAAATATATTAATTCATGTCTTAATCTTTTTTTCCCATAATTATTACTTATAAGCTACCAAATTACCAAATTGGGTAAAAATCACTATTCACATATTGGGTAGAAACCCAAGGAAGCCAAATCCATGGAATATTATGTCCAAAATTGCTATAATCAACCCATACAATGATTTCTCCCATGATTTCCATATCAAATTCATCATTTCATCCAAAAGTTTTTGTTCATAAAAACCCTAATAACCCTAAAATCCAATTTTTATGCCCAAATTAGTTCTAACATATTATTAAGCATATTTAAATTATTTTTCCCATGATTTATGCAACATACATCATGAAATTTCTTCCAAAAATCATTGTTCAAAGAATTTATAAAACCCTAACTAAGCAAAAACAGAAATTCAGATAGGAAAAATCATCTTATTAGATATTTCCAGCATAACTTCCATTCATGGATGAAAATCCAAGCCCAAAGTTCCAAGTAGTGTCATCCATTTGCACCAAACAGCGTCTTTTTCGTCAATCCATGAATCCAACAGTTGGGTCTTATCATCTTCTTCAAGAAACAATGGATTCTTACTTAAAATGTGAATTCCCTAGCTAAATCATGGTGGAATCATGCTAAATGGAGTCCAAGGCATAATTTTGAGGCGTGGAAGAAGAAACAAAATAGAAATTAATGAAATAAAATGGGTTTGGGGTTTAAAAAGTCAAGTTTTTACGGTGCTCCGACGTGTCAGCAAATTCTTGTTGCAACATAGAAAAGCCTTGCTACAATAATGTCTTGCTAGACTACCAAAATGGGCAATTTTTGGGACCTTACTGAGGCATAAATATGACCTTGTCATAGCAAGGAAAAGTCTTATCGTGGCAAGCCCTCACTAGATAGCAAAAAAGTCATTTTCTGGAGTCTTGCCATGGCAAGCTCTTTCTATCCGAAATAGTGATAGTATTTTTTATTATAAATTTTTTATATGATGTCCAAATGACCTGATTTTTGAGGAATTGGAAAGATAACTTCAAGGTATACAACTTTTATGTTGACCCATAACATTCATCTTGTTATTTTTTAGCCATTTGGAATAGCTTTGGTATATTAATCATAACTTTTTCATAAGACGTCAGAATTATTTTTCCATTAGACAGATAATTTCATTACCTAAAACTTTTATATTAAACACATTTTCAAATTAGTCCATTATCTATGTCCAAATTCAATCACAATAAACCCTTTTTCCAAATTCAGCCTTTACACTTGTGAAAAATCATACATAGCCCCATTTTATATAAAACACTTCAAATATTCCAATAATCACTTCTTACACATCACATACATGAAATAAGACTTGTTTATGCTATTTACCACTTTATTTGAAGTCAATTTCCAAACTCACTCATTCAGGTTTTTTAAATCGAATTTCTCTAAATTTCCTGCTACAAATGACTTCATATGCCATTTCCATTCTAGAATGCATCCAAGTCTCAAAAAAAGATTGCCCACACATCACATACATGAAGCAAAATATATTCATACTATTTTTCATCTCATTTGAGGTCAATTGTCAAAAATCACCTATTTAGTTCATTTTAACTGAATTTTCTGTCATAAGTAACTCCCTAAGCCATTTTCATTCCAAGTTACATCCAAAACTCAAACTAATGTTTCACACATGTTATACTACACATAATAACTATCTTGGGCCATTCACATTGATCATAGATATGCTTTTCCCAAATTCACCATTTCAGTTCTTTTTTTGAAACATTCAACTCAATGATTCAAAATTGAAAGAGTGTATCTAAAGTTTAATTTAAAACCTCATATATGTCACATTGTGCCTAATAAGCATGTTTCATTAATCACTAAAATCATATATATGACTTAATTTAAAATCACTACTTGGGACAATTTCACTCAAAACTACTATTGAAGGCATTCTCTTTGTTCAATTTAGTTTTCCATAACAAATTTCTTTATAAAACACTATGTATTACCTCAATTCTTCACATTACTGTAAAAAATTTCTTCCAAAATTTCAACACCATAGGTGTTACAGTTGGGTTTATAAAAATTTCTTGCTTAACCCCTGTATAATTACTTTCCCTCTCTCATGTGCTATGTGTGCAAGTTGAAATGAGATAAGTATTAAAGTATTAATGTGCAATGAAGCAAAGCAATCACACACAAATAGCATACATAATATTTTTTATAGTGATTTGGGCAACCTTTTCTACACCACTCTTCCAAGAATACTCCTCTTCGTGCCTTAGGTTATACTATCTCACTATAATGGAATTACAGTAATGCTTATCGCACTTTTCTAGATTCTAGCTCTAGGGGCCATAAACTAGTGCTTCTTGCACACTTCTAGATTCCAGCTCTAAGAGGCAGAAACTTAGTAATTGATTATGAGAACAATCTCTCTAACAATTGACTTGCTTTTCTTGAGATTGGTCTCAACAACTCAACGAATACACAAATGAAAGAAAGAAAAGATTTACACTTTGAACATGCTTCTTGATTAGTGTGGGGGAAGATCAATTTGAGTAACTCCATGCTTCTTGATCAGCGTGGGGGAAGATCAATTTGAGTAACTCTTTTCTATTCTATGTAGTGGATCTTCCCATTGTGTTGTAGAAGAAGGCCTTAAATAAAGATTGTGAAGGTGAAAGCTCTTGAATGAATGTAAAGAAGGTTTAAGCTTTTGGCTTTTGGGGTGCTTGAGAATAAGAAGGTTGGTGCTCAAAATAATCTTCAAAATAAATACAATAAGCTTCTTAAAAATGTCTCTCTACTTCTCCTTAAATAGATCTCTCAAAATGATGGTCATTAGAATTGATTTTGTGGCATATCATGGCTTGACAATGTTCAAATTTCTAACCATTGGAGGTTGCTAGGTGGTTGCATAAAGCGCTTGTGCCCTAGGTGATATGGTAGGTGGTATAGCATATTGAATGCAATTAGTAGAACTCCCAGACCAATTTTGCTATATACTAGTAGGCGATACCATAGGTGCCTGCGGTATATGAATGTGAGCTAGGCGATATGGGCATGTGGCTGGGAATAACAGGCAATATATTTCTTCATCTAAAAAATGTAGCTAGTGGTTCTTCATAGCACCTTCGGCATTCAGTTGTGGGGCAAGTGATATGCCTAGTCGACTATGCCATGAGGCTGCAATCCTGCACTTGATATTTTGTACTAAGCGACTTTGTGAAATTTGATATTTTTCAATGTAAATTAAAATATATTTATCCTCATTGATTTGCATAATTTAACAAGCATGAATGATCAATTTTAACATGTTTTAGAAAAGATAAACTTCATGCAAGCACATATTCTTTTACATTTGAAATGATTATTCTATGAAGCACATACTTTCATCTTAATAATTGTAAATATGATCCAACTTAACATAATATAATAAACCAAGTTAATTGCAATGTGGATCATAATGATTTTCTTCAATTTCTAATGATTTGTAAATATGATTGTGTAAATGGTTTCCTAATAAAATTCATACCTTTTAAGCATATTTGACTACATCTTAAGCTTCCTAAATTAACTAAGATCATTACCATATATCAGATCTAAAATAAATTTTGTTGTATCAAAATCATGTATATAATCCTAACACACATACCATCCCATATCAAGATACCCAACATAACTACCATAAGATCAACTAAATGAGTAGGGATTTTATAAGCACAAACCACAACCTGTCAAACTACATCACTATAACCATTCCAATGGCCACAATCTACAAGATATACATGTAATGAAAATACATGACTAAATAGGATATAACACCCTTTAAAATATACAATCTCCCATCAAAATCAATAAATAGAATACATCCCACATATTAAAATATACATCATGATCATATGCATCTCATACATCCACAAAACTCATACATATATCAAAATGAAATAACAATACCAACCAGATTGCATCAATCCTCCCTGCATGGAGCTCCAACCCTATGTTGGGCTCCCTCAAGTAAACCTACTAAGATTTAAAATAAGGTGAGCTAGGAAAACTTAGTAAGTAGGAAAGTAAAAGCAACAAATGAATTCTCATGATCAGACTTGAACCACCACTCATTTGCCCATCGATTAATCAAATAATCATAGTTATAAAGTTTATACAAGGTTTTACATAAATCACAAACATCAACCAAGTCTAACCACCAACCAATCCTATGACCACACCCAACCTAATACCATGTTCATGAATCCTAAGCTACTATGTAGCCTCACATAAGCAATAATAATGCAGTATGAACAGGCACTTTCAAATCACATAATGAATGAGAATCCAAATACAAAACTCACTCTAGCCTAGGCCCTCATGCCCTATGAGGTTACTGCCTACTTTTGCCCTAGAGTGATAACATATGACTCAAGGCCCCTGATGCTAAGCACAAGTAGATCATTAGCCTTGTTTAGTCATGACCCTAACATCTAGCAAGGTGGATCATTGGTCAATGCATAGTTTCCCATGGACTCACTAAGCTCTCTCTTAAGCCCCACCGACTTCTACCTTTCAGCTAGCTATAGCTCACCTGAAAGATCATCGTCAAACCCTAACATTTGAAACTGTATGTGCATCATGTCCTTGACATGTGTACCTCATATCCGTGCCTCATGTCTGCCTGATCAACACGTATATTACTCAGGTCCTATACATCTCATCACATCTGGCCATTCGAGCTTCACTTCTTGGCCACACAAGCCGGGTAAACTACCCTATCATCATCACTATGTGCACATTTCAATCACTTATGTCATCTTGCATGATGCATACCAAATTTCATGCTAAGTATCATCTATTACATATAGCCCAAGGCCCATATCATGCATGAAACATCACTACTATACACAACCATGAAACCAATCTTTAACATGACATGCATGATCTAGACTCACCCAACAAGGTCCGCCAATAGGATAAACCATTCACTTAGGAATTTCATCAAACAGGTATGGGGCAACATTCATAAAACCATAAATCACAAAAGAAAACTTGTAAAGCATGCTCAATACAACAAAGTCCCTTCCAAATCATGAAACTCAAGGCAAAAACCCCATTCAAATCATTCAAACCAAGAACCCAAGCCATAAATCCAACACAAATTTGACATAACCCAAACATAATACATAAGAACCATGTAAATAGGAAAAGAAATACGTATGAGTTTCAAAAATGATTCCTACTTACCCAAAATCTAAGGATTCAAGAAGGCTCATAAATGGAGGAACTCTCCTTCTAGAGTTTAGATTTACACCTTCCTACTCTAAAATTCCCCAAGCAAAATTGGGTAGAAATCTTCCCTAAATTCTCCTCTTCTTCTCTCCCATTTTCTCTAGAAAGATGGGTTTTCTTTTTTTCCAACAATGGCTACTCTCATGCAAGAGATGAGAGTTTAATAAAATAATTTGTGAAATGTTGAAAATGTCCCTCTTTATGCATATTAACTAACTTGTAATGTTTTGGACATAACTTTCTCTAGAAAACTCTAATTGACATGATTCTTGATATATTGGATTCTTTACTTTAATATATATATATAGTTCTTCACAATATTTCAACCCAAAATTCAAACTACAAGGGAACGATAGAATTTAAAAATTGTTGCTACACAACAGCCTAGATAGTTTAATACCCTGCTAGTATTTCTACAATATCTTTCTATAAAAAATTCAGATTACATGATGTTTGATTATTCAAATTTTAAACTTCAAATAATATCTATCCACAAAATCTAAGGTCCAAATTCAAAATACAAAATTTTTGGCATAATTTTAAATTTACTATTGTCTGACTGCATTTGGATAGCTTAATACCACCTTGGTATTTTTATAATATCTTTCTATGAGAAATTCAGATTAGTGTGTTATTTAATTCTATGAATTTTACATTCTAAGAAACTTCCATTGATATATTAAATGTCTCCTAACTCATAAAAACAAGGCTGGGATAAATTTTTAAAGTTTTTCAATAAGCGTTTGGCCTAGTATCCATTGTCGCATAATTTCCTTCCTAATTCACTTAATATCTTCTAACACCTGAATTTCCATTCTAAAACCCTTTTCAAATATTGATAAAAAACATTATTTATACAAATTATCATTCCCATGGTCTCAAACACTCACAATAAGGTCAACTTATCATTTTAACCACTTTAGACGTTTTATAACTAAAGCGCCTTTCTAAAACTAACACTTGGCTGAAAGTCATTTTATTCATTCCAAATTCTCTCTTAAACACTTTTAAAAAGTTTCATATGTTATAAGCTTCATGTTCATGGCTTTAAATCTTTGAATTTATCTTTATTTCAAAAGTTCACTATCTAAATTCTCCACAAATTTCTGTAATAGTGTCATTTTCACATTAAGTGTCATTCCAACTATTCCAAGATATCACAATCAACCATCTACTTTTATTACACATGCTTAAATCAAGAAATAGCCTCACAAGTGTGAATAGCCTATTCAATACAACTAGCTCAAGTTCATGTACATAGGCCACTCATGGCCTAGTTACAACATACAAGTCTCTATGTGAGTACATCGGAACTTAGGCTATTATAGTAGGATTAGCTCAACAATGATCACTATTGAGATCAGATAGACAAAATCAAATTGGTGTCGGATTTAGCCTACCCAAACTAGAGCCATAGATCAGACCATCTTAATCAATAAATCAAACCTGCGTATGATGGAGGTTGCCTAAATAGAGCTCAATGTGCAAAGGGAGGTTAGTCAACCTTAGCTACCCAACCCTCTTAGGCCAAATGCATGCTACCAGTGCACCCAGCCCTGCCAGCCAAGAGGCAACATGCAAAGTAGTGGGCAGTGCTGATGGATGTGCATGCTAATGGCAAACGAAGGTGATGGGCAGCAAGAGGTAATGGCAAACAATGATGGTGGCCAATCATGGAAGAAGAAAGTCATTCTGCCTTTTCGAGTTCAAACCTAAACAAAGGAATAAACAAACGACTAGATCTTAATCAAATGATATCGAGTCCATAGATGTTCAATGTTAGTAATTTTATAGCCAATTTCTAGGTTTTTGGATGTTCTAGATTTAATAGAGAAATCATATTTTCCAAAAGATGATGAGATCTTGAGATAATATATGAACAGATTTGAAGGGCTTAGATTTGATATTTGAGATGATTAATTTGGTCCACAGGATCAGTCATGAGATGTTTAGATTTCCTTTTTCCTATTTAATTTTCATGATTAATGGGTCAAATGATGACATCTTCAATGGCCCATCTAATAATGCCTTGAAAAAGGCTTGATTAAGAAAATAATTTTTGATAATTTTTTAATGGAGTCCACTAGAACATCCTCATGTATGGGATTAGTTGCATGAATTTAGAATAATTTCTACTCCAATTGGTTGGTCCAAGCTTCAACTGTGCGTCTATGCATCCCATTCCCACTATGCACCTAAGCATCTTGTTACCATTTTGGAACGCTAGTTGTGCGCCTTTGCAATACATTGTGTTGAGAGTGTTGACTCTGCTATTGGAATTGGTTGTGCATCCAACATGGTTGTATTACTGATCATGGATCACCTAAGTAGTTTGATGTTTACGTAAGATGCACTTGGTAGCCCTTTGAAGTTTAACACATCAATTATTGATCATGGTCTCCATCTTGAAATTTCATTGGAATTAACATGGCCTATCTAAAGCCATTTAACTTGCCTCAATGGTTGGACTCAGTGGAATAGGATGGCATTCCACATCTATAATCCAAACTATTACTTTTACAAGTCGAGGCCCTATTATCCTTCACTATGGTTCTGATCACAAAGGCTAATCAAAACTGATAATGATAGGAGCTCTATTTTCATAGTGCACTCATATTTACATTCTAACTTGCTCTAAGGAGATACATTTCTCATTTGACAATGTGGGATCATTTCTTCACAAGCAGGCCTAATGGGAAAAATGTCATGAGGATGTTTTGAAACTGACATCACTTATCATTTTTTATGTATACATAGAGATGGAAAATAGCCATTCCCCATCCTACTTTATGAATGGTGCTAGCTCTTCAATGTCAACAAATGCCCCTAGGTGGATGTTAGCATGGGTAATTGCATGATCATGGAGGAGTGGCGATAAGCACTATTTGTCAAGTGAGCTTGGATATTCTAATAATAACATATTTTCATCTAGATCATTGATTTGAATTTCCAAGAAACTACTAGTGGTTTCCATTCTAAGAAAACTCCTCAAAGACATTTTGCACACTTCCTCTTTTGGTTTATGCTAGGTTCGGTAGTTACCCATTGCCAACTTCACCAAATATTTTCAAATTGTTATTTCATTCTTCTATCTTATTGGAAATTATCACATAGATAATTTAGGATAAAGGTATATACCTTAAATTACAAAAGTGTAGGATCTGATTGATTTGCCTTATAAGCCTCTTTCTCATTCTGTGGGGTGGCTACTAGAGTCTCCTACCATGTACATGTTCCAAATAGTAAGGGACTAGAACTAATGGTTACCCTAGAGAATATATAGAGAGAGCTACCAAAGTCTCCTACCATGTACATGTTCCAAATACTAAGGGACTAGAACTAATGGTTACCCTAGATAATATATAGAGAGAGGGAGCCTTTTGCACATACAAGTCCTACTAGGAAGACCACTAATCCACTCACTTAGGCAACTATGCAATCCAAGATACACTTGGATTTATATTATAATGTGGAGACGTCATCCACAAATAACATCTCCCACTTGTACACATTGTACAATTGATCTCTAAAATCTTATACAATTTTTCACTTCATACAGGTAAATGGAACATGTGACCTAATGAGAAAAGGTACGAATGAGAAATGTCATATTAAGTCTCCATCTAACTAATACAACACTCTGCATCTCATTAATACCCCAAACCATTTTAATCACATATTCTACAACATCTTTGATCCCTCTTGTAAATAATACAGAGCATGTTCTTGTCTAAACAAATTTGTACTCATGATTACACCAAAACATATCTGATATAATTGCCTAGCCAATGAGTCGCACACTCGTAGTGTGATACTAAATAATTTTTCCATAAATACTCATGTCAATTAATCTCAACCTAATTGCTTTCCTAGAGATGCTCTATTAAATCAAATGATACATGATTCTTGGTTAATAGGTTAAAATAGTAATATCAAGTTTCAACTTCATGACATAGTTCCTAGTCATAAAGGGTATAATTTGGACTAAAAGACTATAGGGTTCACATAGTGACAAAGTAGGGATCCGTTCAGTCAGTCCCTAATATGTTTGATTTATAGCACATACTGTATGATATGTATGCTATGGTAGAGCTCCCTGATATATATGCTATGGTGGAGCTCCCACTTAGGTTCTCACATTCTAAAACTATGTAGATGTTGATCTAGCCAGTCCTAGAGCGTTCGATCTGAGATTCTAACACACGAATCTCCATCCAGCTCTTCATAGTCTACATGGAGATGTGGACATACTGTAAAGTCCTATAATATGGCTTAAACTAGGAGGGGAAGGGTGAATTGGGTATATAAAAATTCATTACCTAACCCATATTAAAAATTTTCACTCTTTTTGTGATTATGTTCGGTGCAATGTAAGATAAATAATAAAAATAGTAAAGTACATGAATGATAAAATAAATAATCAAACACATACATAAATAACATAATTTTTATAGTGGTTCAGGAACCTCATCCCTACATCCACTCTTCTAAGAATACACACTCATTGTACCTTGGGTTCCACTATATCCCATATAATGGAAATACAAAAGTGCTCCAAGCACTCTTCTGGATTTCGGCTCCAGGGGGCATAAATATAATGCTCCTAGCACTCTTCTGGTTTTTACAAACTCACTAAGAAACTTACTGATATCTAAGATCACTAGCAAACTTGATGGTTTTCTAGAAATCACTAACAACTCTCTGGTTTCAAGTTTATCAAAAAACTTATATACTTTTACATAATTTTTCACTCAAGCACGGTGAAAGATTTGATCTCCTTACAACTCTATGTAATACAAAGATCTTCCCATAATATAAACTCAATGGCCATAAAGATATGCAGGTTAAAGCTCATCAAAGATAAATGAAGGTTAAGCTCATGGCCATAGGTGGAAAGATTTGCATAAGATTATGCTCATTTGAAAATGTCTTCCTTCAGCCCTCGAATCGTTCCACCTTTTCTCCTTAAATAGTTTCTTCAAAATTTTAAATGTTGGAGAAGATGGATTCCATTGAATGCAAAAATAAGAGCAGCATTGAATGAATGAGACCGTTTAGATTTTTGCCATTGAGTCCATGGCTTTCTAATTTGTCTCAAGTTGTTGCATCATTATTCTTTTAAAAAAAGGAAGATAAGTTATTACTGAAATGTCTTTTCTCATTTTGACTTGACATAGCTTGAAATCTTACAATCCCGCTTGTTGCTAAAAATGGTGACTAAAATAGGTTTGCATAAAGAAAGCACAAATGCAATTGTCATTTAGATGCAAGTCACATAAATCAATTTTTTCCTAACAAGTCACTGCCTCTCTCTGTTTGTATTTATTTGTCATAAGTTATGAATTAAGATATGGGTTTAATCCACTTTAGCTATTAAACATGTTTATGCAAAGATTTCATGCAAAAGTTGATTTATCTTTAATGAATTTCAAACCCTAATTCAAGGGGGGTTTGCTGAAAATTTTAATAGGATATCAGGGACTATGATTAGGGTGTTTAAGGTTGGATTAATGATGAATTAACTATAGCTAATAATCAGCAATAATAAAACATTAAGAATGGGTTGTTGAATTTTTGAATTGGCTCACATACACATGCTGTTTATGGGAGTTTATGGGCTAGAAATTGTAATTTTCAACAAGGTGCTTAAGTTTAATTGTAGCATGATAATTAGAGTTTAATCACCTTCCTAATACATGTTGGTCCTAGTAGGATTGGCTAGAACCAAAACAGGGGGGGTGAATTGGGTTTTATAAAATCTACTTCTTTAACCTCTGTCCAGAGTGCTAATCAAAATGAAGCAATGGATAAAGTAGGTAACAATATAGGAGAAAGATCAAGCACGAATAGCACATGCAACTTATAGTAGTTAGGGCCCTCTTTTGGCACCTACTCCATTTTCTGAGCCAACTTTACTTGCTGCACTCATGTTCCACTAATCTTCTATGGAATCATACTTGGTTTTCCTGAGCTAACCAAGAACTCATAAACCAATTTTATCGAGCTCACCAAAAACTCACTATGTTAGTTTTTATGAGCTTACCAACAACTCTAAAAATGTTGGTTTTTACAAGCTTACCAATAATTCTAACATTAGTTTTTAAGCTAACCAGCAACTTCTACAAATTAAATAAATGAAATAAGAATTATACTTTTTGAAGTGTTTCTTGTTAAGCATTGAGGAAGACCTTACATGCAGTTCTTCTTAGTTTAGAAGCTCTTCCCTTATGTTGTCAAGAGATTGGCCTTAAAGGAGATTGAAGAATGAAAGCTCTTTTGGAATATGAAAGTGGTAAACCTTTACCTTAGGATTTATAAGATGATTTTTCTCTTTTTCTTATTTTTTAAATACCCCTCAATTACTCCTTAAATAGATCTTGAAAACTTGATCATTGGATGAGGAGCGTAGAAGTTACGTTACTTGGAACATTCAAATTTTTCACTATTGGGCATCATCAGGCGATATCGCAAGCGCCTAGGACAAGTGGCTATGCGCCAGGCGATATGGCAGGCGGCTAAGCCATGTGGCCATGGTCAATTTTCTAACTTTTCTTACAAGCGTACCTCATTGTCTCTTATCAGGCAGTATGGCAGGCAGCTGCCATACCCGCTGTGCTACCAGGCAATAGGCAAAGGTGGCTAGGGACATGCCAAGCGGTTTGCTTTTTTAGGCTTTACTTCATGAGTCATTCATCTATCCATTGGCAGGCAGTATGCCAGGCGGCTGCGCCAAGTGGCCGGCATCCTCCACTGGTGTTTTTACATTTTGTTATTTTTTGAAACTTTGACACTTTTCATTATAAATTGAAATACATTTGTATATATATAGTATACATGACTTTAGAAGCATAGATAGGATATTTGATTCATATTTTGTAAGTAATGAGTGTATTAAGCATATTGTCATTTATTTATACATGCACCCATGATTTCTTTGAAGCTCATTTATATACTATGTAATGACAAAGTATACTAAAATAATTATTCAAATATGAATATCCAAAAATGAGTTTTTATAAGTTTTAGATCATGGATAGCCAAAAATGAATTTGTGCTTTGAGAAAGATAAGTGTATTTAAGCATGTTGTTATTCTTACATCTACTAATGATGTTTTCATGTTTTTTTATTCATGAAGACATACCTAATTAATCATATACATATTTCCTTGAAGTTTATCAAACATTGTATAATTATCCATTCATGATATACATACGTTATAAAGCATGGATATTTGCTTTAATTTATATGTTTCAAATAAACTCATACAATTACAATTTCTTTCTTTCATAAGTTGATACTTCCATGTAGAACATGCATATACTAATAAATGATCGAACATATGATTAATAAGGATGATTGCATAATTAATGATATGATTATTTTTCTTTGTTTATCAAGTAATCATAGATATGCAAGAGATTCTTGGAAGATAAATAGAGATAAATGCATTGTGGGTTATGATAATTTTATCTTATAGCAAAATATTTGAAATCATAGCAGAGTATGCATGTATGCTTGCTATTGGAAGTTGAAGGATACATTAGAATACCTATATTTTTTCTGAATCATTTATAATTGGATTTACAAATAGATTATTGGAAAATTGGTTTCAAAGTTTCTAAAACATGTTAAGTATGATCTTCGAAGCCTCTGAGGTAACTCTTCAGAGTTTATGATATATGTTCAGAGGAGTTAATTAAATGTTGGAATTTCAGAGGTTTAATAACTACATTGGGTGTGAGCTTTAGAGTTTCTGATCTTGAACAGAATTAAAGGGTAGAGTTTTTGAAACTACTTTAAGTACAAGCCTTATATATTTTGAGGAATTACTTTAGGACTTTGAGGATGTAGAAATGACTTCTAAGATACTATTAAAGTTTTGAAATTACTTCAAAAATATTCTAATAGCATACATGAGTAATTCAAATATAACATTTAGGCCATGTTTTAATTATCACAATCATGTGATTATTATCATCATAAAGTAAATAATTTATCTACAAGGATCAACATGAATTGTACATATTAGGCACATGTACAGTTCTATTTCTAGTTTTCTAATATAAGCAATATCATTAGCATAATGCAAGATTAGTATAAGTTTTGTTGTCATCAAAATCATATGTAATACATGTGTGGATCATCTTTCTATCACACTACATGTATGACTCAACAATACATACCTTAAATGACCCAAACAGCTAGTGAATTTAGTGCAAATTGAAGAGGCAGTTAAATAATGCACCCATTGTGGTTTTGAATGAAATCTAATTCAAAATTTACAATGATTAGGCTGAGATTTTGGGGATGGATTGAGGCACCATTAAAGGGTGTATATTGGAGCTTAATGGCAGTGTCAATCAGTTAATATCATAAGGTAAGTAGGTGTTTTAATTTCAACTTGAATTGGATAGTTTAATTTCTGATTTTGGGCGCTAAATGTTTAATACAATATGTCATGTCATATTATGGTTTAATTGGGTTTTGTTTACTTGGTTTAATCATGTTTAATGTCTTAATTTGGCATATGTGATTTGCATTAAGAAAATATCAAAAATAGATGGTAAATTGAAATGAAACAGGACGTGTATTATATGAAATTGTCTATTTAAGTACCCATTTTGAGTTTGATTAAAATCATATAAAAAAATAATTTTTCAAATATAAAAAATTGGGATTATTTTTCATGTGTTGAAAAAGAAATCTGAAAAGTTTTTAAAAAATAATTTGATCATTCGATAGTGCAAAAGTATAGGTATACGTGCTAGTATTGACCGGCTGATTATGTTTATTGCTTTATTCATCATTGTTCATCTTATTATTCAGCCATTTATTTTCACTTATCTACTTACTGAGTTTTTCCCAGACTCACCCTTTTATTTAAATTTTTAGTTGACAATCTAAAAGAAGGAGCCCAACAGGGTGTTGGGGCTCGTAATGGGACTAGGTAGTTCATTTCATAATGTAAAATTGATGTATAGATTTTAATGGTGAATGATTGTATAACATGTAATATTATCTAGATGTACAATATTTTATTTTTATGGTATGAATGTATATGGTTTGATAGCTAGGGTATAGTGTACCCCGATCTTAGTTTGTGGGTGCTGTGGAGATGTGTGTCGTGGAGGCGGCATATATATATGTGTGTGTGTGTGTGTGTATTTATATATGAAGTACAGAAAATGGTAGTGCCTGGAGTTGGCTATATTAAATTTGCATATTTGAGATATATTTAATATGTAATTATTATGGTTTAGCATGTTGTATATAGAAAAATGATGGTAAATTAGGTGAGACTTTGTTGAAATTTCATTGTATACAGGAAAACGGTAGTAAATTAGGGGAGACTCTATAGGAATTTTATTATATATAGGAAAATGGTGGTAAATCAGGGGAGACTCTGTCAAAATTTCCTCTGATCTTAGCATTAGTGATGCCCAAGGAGTCAAGGCATTACAAGCTTGTTCCCTTTTCATCATCACAGCTACCCACCACCATTGTGATGAGTTCAGAAAACTTTATTTCCTTCTGCCTATTATTCTCATTGGAACATTTATTTCCTAGTCATTATCACTGCTCCTTGCTACCATTTCATTGATGGTTCAAATTATAATTTCTCGCAAGTGTATGAACTTATAGCAATATAATGTGCAATGCAGGGGTCGATCCCATGGAGAATAGCTAAATTGACTTAATTAGTTTTAGTTACTGAACTATCCTAACCTTAAAAAGAATATATTTATAAGTAAATGAATATGGAGTAATGATTGGTGTAATTTCAGAATTTCAAAAACTTAATGGATTGCAAGTAAATCAATGACTAATAATAATTTAGGAAGATTAGCAATATACAAAGGTCTAGGGATTTGATTTCCCCACTAGATGATTCCCCTTTGGTAATGGAATGTTGGATTCAATGCCTCACTTGGATTCATTCTTTCAAAAGTAAGATCATTACTATTAGGTGTGCTAGTTTAAATCAAGTATTTTCACTCATTCCAATTACCTATGGTGTGTAGTATAATTGAGGTAAAAACTCATTAAGTTCAAGAACATAATAAACCAAAATAGCATGGTTTAGCATATGGTATCTACCTGAACCATCTATCCTTTTCATTCAAGGGAGCTCATGGTTTAGCATATGGTGTCTACATTAACCATGCTTGGATAATTAATCTAACTTATAATATTGGTGATTAATCAATAAAATAAATTAAATTATTGTAAACAACATCATGAATGAAATAAGATCATATAGTTATTTATAACCACCGATCCATATAACAAAGAGTATAAAAAAGGGTTACATCTTCACCCTCGAAAGAGAGATTAGTTCATAATAAAAATTAAAATAACTCCCTTAGCCAGGATCATCATAATGAAGAACATCATCTCTCCTTTCTCTTGCTTGCAACCTCCACTTCTTCTCCACAAGAAAACTTCAAAGATTCACCCCTCAGAACCCTTTAAAAGAACTCCCAAAATGGAAGTGAAAAGATGCTTCAAAAACCCTAACTTCCTCCTTAAAAAATATTTCTATGCACTTCACAAAAAATATGGTAAAATTAAGGAGCGGTGTCGGCGCCAATTGCCACTCTTTGAGCTTCATCTTTTCCTTCCATTTTCTTTTCTTTTTCATCTTCCAAACACCTAGAAAATTTAATAAATAAATATGAAATTCATCTAAAAGAAATAAGGATTTGTAAACAATCAAGCTTGAACATATATAATGTAAGTAAATGAAATTCAGTCAACATTCATCAACATTGTGAATTTGTATACTCTTTCCCCTTGTGTCAGGGAAGAAGGTAAAAGCTACTTTTGTCCCATACAGTTGGTAACTCAAGAAGGGAATGGTGAATTGAGCAGATAAAAATTATGGCCAAATAAAATTATTGCGTTATCAAGGAATAGAGGTTAAATTAAGCATCAATAATACAAGAGATTTTTATATTGGTTCAGGCAAGATCCCTTCTCCACTCTTCCAAGAGCACACACTCCTTGTGTCTTGGGTTCCACTATCACTCATAATGGAATACATTAATGCTCTTAGCACTCTTTTGGATTCCAGCTCCAAGTGGCATAACTAGTGCACCCAGCACCCTTCTAAATTCTAGCTCTAGAGGGCGTAAACACAGTGCTCCTAGGACACTTCTAGATTCTAGCTCTAGGGTGCATAAACAAGTATTCCCAACACTCTTCTGGATTCTAGCTCCATAAGGTATAAACATAGTATATTACTAATACTTTTCTGGATTCTAGCTCTAGGGGGCATAAACATAGTGTTCCTAAGACTCTTACGGATTCCAGCTTTAGGGGGCATAAACATAGTATTCCCAACACTCTTCTTGATTCTAGCCTTGGCGGGCATAAACATAATGGTTTTCCTAAGCTCACCACTAACTCATATGGTTGATGAATAACACTGAAGTTGTACATCTCTTTGCCTCTATACTTAAGTTGATTTGTACAAAGTTTAAACCTACATAAAGTGATTACACATTGAAGCATAGAAGATATCAATACTCTAGAAATATGATAATGATAGGAGTGAATTGGGTATGTAAAAATTTATTGTTTAACCCCTATTTAAACATTTTCCTTTTTCGTGATTATGTGCTCCATTGTAAGATAAATAATAAAAATAGTAAAGTGCATGAAGAATAAAACAAATAAGCAAAACATACACACAAATAACATAATTTTTATAGTAGTTTGGGAACCCTGTCCCTACATTCACTCTTCCAAGAGCACACACTCATTGTGCCATAGGTTCTACTATATCCCATATAATAAAAATATAATAGTGCTCCCAACACTCTTCTACATTCCATCTATAGGGGGCATAAACAATGTTCCCAATACTCTTCTGGATTCCATCTCCAGGGAGCATGAATATAGTGCTTCCCGCACTCTTTTGGTTTTCATGAGCTCACCAGGAAACTTATCGGTTTCAAAGATCACCAGCAAACTTAATGGTTATCACTCACCAACAACTCTCTAGTTTCAAGTTTACTAGAAAACTTATACACTTTTACATAGTGTTTCGCTCAAGCACAGGAAAAGATTTGATCTCTTCACAGCTCTATGTAATACAAAGATCTTTTCAAAATGTAAACTTAATGGCCTAAGGATATGTAGTTTTAGCTCATAAAAGATAGATAACAGTTTAAGTTCTTGGCCATGGGTGGAAGGATTTGTATAAGATTAAGCTCATTTAACATGTCTTCCATCACCACCTTAAATTGTTTTACCTTTTCTCTTTAAATAGCTTCTTCATAATTTCAACCATTGGAGAAGATGGGTTCCGTTGAATGCAGAAACGAGAGTAGCATTGAATGAATGAGACCATTGAGATTTCTACCATTGGAGTCCATGCCTTTCTGATTTGTCTTGAGCTGCTGCATTATCATTCTTTTATAAAGAGGAAGATAAGTTGTTTCCAAAATGTCTTTTCTCATTTTTACTGAACACAGCTTGGAAACTTGCAGCGCCACTTGTTGCCAGAAATGGTGAATGAAACGAGTCTGCATAATGAAAGTGCAAATGCAAATGTCATTTAGATGCAAGTCATATAAATTATTTTTTCTCTAACAAGTCACAACCTCTCTATATCTACATTTTTCTGTTATAAGTTATAGATGAATTCTCCCATTAATTTATCTATCAGTCAATACTTCATGAGTGAAATTTGTCTGTTGTAAATAATAGATCAACTCTAGGTGGCATAGACAAAGTCAAACTGATTGATTGACAAACTCTACTTGTCTATCAGTTGATCCTTTGTGAATGTGCTTTGCCTGTTGTAAATAATAATAAATTTTGGATGGCACGGACGAAGTTGAACTAGTCATAGACAAACTCTCCTTTTTGCACAAATAGACAAAGTGTGATGTTCTTCTTTTATTCCACATTTGTCTATTGGAGATGATAGACGAATTCAGCTTTGCCTTGCTCAAACAGATGAAGTGTGATATTTATCTATATGTTTGCCTATAGTAAATTACAAATGAATGTGTCCTTGTCTATTGAAGTTCATTTGTCCAAGCAACTACTTTATCTATGCAGCTTTGTCTATCCTCACTATACAACTTCTACTTCATCTTCCACATTGTCTGTTACATTGTCTAAAGTAAGTAATAGATTATTTTAATCCACAAGCAAAGTTGAATTCTTTGTTTGTTTTACATTTTTCAAGCAGCAGATGGAGTTCCTCCCTATAATGTTTTCATTTCTTCATTCTTGATTTGTCTATCTTGACTTAGCCAAAGTTATGCTCCTTTGTCTATTCATCTCATCTTTATATCCTCAGACGAATATATTCTTCTAATTTTATTGGTCAAACAAAGTTTTCTTCACTTTGTGCCTAATTGTCTAGGCGGTTATTCCTTTTTTCTTCATTTATCTGCATGCTCGATGGGATTACTTTTTCTTACTTTGTCTCAGACAAATTTTGTCTAGTCGGTTAGTAGTTCACAATTTTCTTGAACAACTTTATGCTTTCTGACCATGGCTTCGTCTTCAACTGCTTCTATCTTGCATTTATCTATGGAAGTTTCTCTATGAGGTAATAGATAAAGTAGCCATCTTGTAGCTCATCTTCGAAGCCTTGTTTCTTCCGTTGAGTTTGTCCATGAAAGTTTTGTCGTAGACAATGCAACCTCTCTTGTTGCTTATCTTCAAAGCTTTTGCTGTCTTCTTCTTCTTCCATGACCTTCAACAGTTTGATCCCTTTAGAATGTAGCAGATAGTTGTGGCAGTTGGTTGCAGACAATTGTGATCCTACACTTAGAAGTTTTCTTTACTTGCTAAGTTTTTAATTTTTAGATATATTATCAGAATGTATTTTATCCTTATGTGATTTTAATGTGTTGTAGAACAAAGATAATATACAGCTCTATTTAAGTACATATTGTGAGAGCTTAAGTAAATAGGTGCTAAGTATGATTCAACAAATTAACACATTAATGAATGATCAATAAGGTTAAGCGCACCATAAAGTAAAAGATATATACTTGCATAATTAAACATTTATAATTATGTATTCATATTAATTGATGTTTATCAATTCATAATTGTGCATATGATTGTTAGAGATTTAAGCATACATATATCTTATCTTAATATAAGTTTTTTATCATCAAAATCACATATAGTATACTAAAAATTTCCTCCTTTTTGATGATGCCAAAACTTTGAGGACTTGTTATTAAGAATTAAGAATTTTTTCTTAATCTCCCCTAAGTGTCTGACTTACTTAATCCTATGGGGTTTTATTGTTCTGTCACTCTCTGTGTACTCTCTTTGCTTATTTGTATACAAGTCTCTACCATTTCTCTCCCCCTTTTTATCAGAATCAAAACGTTTTAGCTCACAATATAATAACATTTCTCTCCCACTTAATCATATTTCTCTCCCTTTTAATGTTCAAACTCAATTTTGGTTCCTTGAGAATATTTTCTTCAAAATTATATGATCTTAAATATTTATTAAAATTATATTTCTCATTTAGATACTAAGGATGAAAAATCAATAATTAACATAATTTCATGATTTTATCACATTCTAATAGTGAACATTAAATAGTGATTGTAATGTGATAATGCATGATCCTAGTTCGATCCTTGTTCAATGTTTAAGTCTCTAATTATATGATTACTTTTGCCCTTATCTCTTTTAATGTTCATGCGGCTAGTGCATCACTTCTATTATCATTACCAAGAAGGATAGTTAGCAAATTTAAGTAGAGAGACGCTTCATATTTTTTGTCATATATTGAAAGATTAGAAATATGACGACAGTTCAGCAACCATCAGAGGAGTCATGGTGTTGTAAAGTTCTTCTTCGAAGTAGATTGATGCAAATTTTAATACTGTAGAGAATATTTAGGCTCTTCATAATAGAATCAAGTAGTTAAAGGAAGATTTATATTTCATTACGGGTAATACTTATCATTTTAAGTGTCTCTTGACTAAGAACTCTGGCTCATATGCATACCATAGATCGATTAAAGAATTTGGAGATGGAATTAGCTAAAGCTTATCAAAGGATTGATGAGTTGGAGACTATTGTTGATGTTTTGGCTGAATTAACATTTTTATTTTCTCTTAAAGGTTTGAACTTTCAAATTTAGTATTATGACTGTTTTATATTTGTATTTATTTAGTTTTGTTCTTTAATGGTTATCAACCTCCTTATCCTTTATGAAATTTTATGCTCATGATGTTGAATTATATTTTATGTTTCATTGGTGCATTCTAATACTAATTCAAAAACTATAGGTGATTAGAGGTATACAAACATAATATGTTATTCATCAAAATCACAATTTATAGGGAGAACTCTTAGTCGGATATTTTAGTGCAAGAAATGATAACCACGATAGTGAAAATGTATGATCCTATCAAGTTTTGTTTGGGTTTCTAAGATATGACGATCTATTATTTGTTTATGCTATTAGTATGTCTTTCCTAGTGTTTTTACTAAGAAGGCAGTTACTGAGATTTGAGCCATAGAGTTAATGTATCTCTGGGGAACTGTTTGTGACCCTAGGTATTCTCTGCTTTGTCTATATTAGATGATATCTATTTGAATAGATAATGTACGAAGTTGAGAGGTAGAGAGATGGAGAAAGATAGGGATGAGGGGAATAACCAAATTTTCTTATTTAAGGAGGAGGTTAAACAATTAAAGAAGGAATTGAGATATGCCAAGAAGGCAAATGTTTGTTTAGATCTTCTTTTAACTAGCTGTTGTATGGCTTATGGGGATGTTATGGGTGGAGTTGCAGCTTTGGAGAAGGAATTATTCAAGGCTTAGCAAAGGATTTAGGAGCTAGCGGCAGTCATAGAGGTTTTAAGGAAGTAGATGCTTTTAATGTTTATTATTTATTTTATTGAATCAAGTAGATTTTTATTATTATTTTAACTTCCTTTTTATATTTTGTGTTATTTTTCAATTTTGATTCTTTATATGAGATCAAGCTTATAATCATTATTACAAAAGGAATGACTATGAATGGAATTCCTATCTAAGACCTTAAACTGTGAAATTTCCCAAACGAGCTTGACTATACCTTAAAACTCTAATGATGTTAGAATTTTGTTCATTGTAATGTTTATTAAGGTTTTCAAAATGATTTAGCTCAAAGTAGTAAACTTAAATTAATTCAAATCCAAGACAGTTCATTCAGAGGCATCTAGAATATATAGCATTGAAAAGTATAATCAAGTTAGATAACTTATCTCTTTCAGCGCTTCCCTTCATAGATTTATCATTTGAGCTCATAAGTGTTGTTGTCAATCTTGACTAATCATTTAGCTTTTGCTATTTAGTCCTTGATACTGCATCTGGAGATTGATATTGTTTGGTTTATAGTTTTTATTTATTGAAATATTTTCTTTCATCTAGAACTTGAACTTATTAGCTCATTTGCTTGAATTTGTGAGCAGAGAAGCAGGTTTTGATTTTTTATTGTTCTCATTATTCTTCTACGCTCAATTCAAGCTTTCCTACATACACTTAAGATATTTTTGCACTCTTTCTTCATTAATAAGCTCAAATAGATGTGAACATATGTTGCCAATATAACAGTGTAATCATTTTAACCACAATATTATGTAGAGAAATAAGCTGATGAATTAAAGTAGTTCCCATGAATAGACAAGATAGCCATTTTAATTTAATCAAACCTTAATTTATTTGAACTAGCATAGTTTTAAATAGCAGTTAACCTTAGTGCTAGATCAATTACCTTTTTCCTTAATGATTTTGAGCATAATCATTCAATTTTGTTATTTTACTTTTCTTTTAGTTATGTGTCTTTTTGGCATTCTTATTTTCAGGTTATTTATTTTTTGAGTGCTATTTTTCTTACTAACTGATTATGTTGAGAATTTTACTTTATATTTTTTTAGAGTTTTATTCATCCTGGTCTAAATTCTATATTCTTTACATGTATATACATGAATAAACAAGTTATGTATAGATAATATTATATATGACTCTTTATTTTTATCAATGTACAGTTAGCTAACCAATCAGAATTCTAAATAAAATTTCTAAATTTCTATTAATGTACAAATAAATGAATGTAAAAGTTTTGAATGTAAACTTATTTCTATGAATATATAAATAGACAGAAATAAGTAATTGATAGACTATACATGAATTCTTATTAACAAGAAAATGAACTAAAAAATGCGCAAGTAAAATTTCAAATTTTAGATAATGACATATTCAATAAAAGCATTCAAGTTTGAGTGTCATACTTGCACTTACCTTTCCTTTTTATTTTGAAAGAACTTGGTATTTTATCATGTCTTCACATTGTTTCTTCAGACTAAGTCTCCTTTCTTTTTCTTCTTCTTCTTTAGGAGTTTGTTTCATCTTTCCTTGACTTCCTACACTCAAGTTAGTTTCCATAGTAACATAAGAAGTGTGTGAGCGCAAAGTAATTTTCCCCTTAGTAATTTGTCTTTGGCTTGTTTCAAAGATTTCTCATATTAATTTGTGAGCTAAGACATCTTTGTAAATGGTGGGGAAAAGAGCATATAG
Source organism: Pouteria campechiana (assembly GCA_036873735.1). NCBI lineage: Eukaryota > Viridiplantae > Streptophyta > Magnoliopsida > Ericales > Sapotaceae > Pouteria > Pouteria campechiana. The sequence continues at coordinate 27,614 of JAYJMB010010423.1, forward strand.
TGAAGATTTAACAATTTTAGCTCTACTCTTGTTTCATCCTCGCTTATGTCAATACGAATGATTTTTCATAGATGAAGATCATTAGGTCATAAGATATATTTCCAATATCCTTTTCCATTATATCCAATTCAATCAATCAAAATTTTGAAAGATGGGAGATGGACTACCCGCTTTGATACCACTTATAGAGTCCTATAGTATGGCTTAACCCAAGAGGGGAGGGGTGAATTGGGTATATAAAAATTCACTGCTTAACACCTATTTAAATATTTTCCAATTTTCATGATTATGTATGGTGCATTGTAAGATAAATAATAAAATTAGTAAAGTACATGAATGATAAAAAAAATAAGCAAACACATATAAAAATAACACGATTGTTATAGTGGTTCAGGAACCCCATACTTGCATCCACTCTTCCAAGAACACACACTCATTGTGCCTTGGATTCCACTATATCCTATATAATGGAAATACAAAAGAGCTCCCATCACTCTTCTAGATTCCAGTTCTAAGAGGCATAAACAGTGTTCCTAACACTCTTCTAGATTCTAGCTCTAGAGGGCATAAATATAGTGTTCCTAGCACTTTCTGGTTTTCACGAGCTCACCAAGAAACTCACTAATATCTAAGATCACTAGCAAACTTGATGGTTATCTAAGGATCACTAATAACTCTCTCGTTTCAAGTTTATTAGAAAACTTATACACTTTTACACAATTTTTCACTCAAGCATAGTGAAAGATTTGATCTCCTTACAACTCTATGTAATACAAAGATCTTCCCATAATGTAAACTCAATGGCCATAAAGATATGCAGGTTAAAACTCATTAAAGATAAATGAAGGTTAAGCTCATGGCCATAGGTGGAAAGATTTGCATAAGATTATGCTCATTTGAAAATGTCTTCCTTTAGCCCTTGAATAGTTTCACCTTTTCTCCTTAATTAGCTTCTTCAAAATTTTGAATGTTGGAGAAGTTGGATTTCGTTGAATGCAGAAATGAAAGCAACATTGAATGAATGAGACCATTTAGATTTCTACCATTGGAGTCCATGCCTTTCTGATTTTTAAGGTGGTTCGGAAACACCGTTACTGCATCCACTCTTCTAAGAGCACACATTCATTGTCCCTTAGATTCCACTATATCCTATATAATAGAAATACAATAGTGCATCAACACTCTTCTACATTCTAGCTCTAGGGGCGTAAATAGTGTTCCCAACACTCTTTTGGATTTCAGCTCCAGGGGGCATAAACATAGTGCTTCTAGCACTCTATGAGTTTTCATAAGCTCACCAAGAAAGTCACTAGTTTTGAAGATCACTAGCAAACTTATTGGTCTTCCAAAGTTCATCAACAACTCTCTAATTTCAAATTTACTAAAAAACTTAGACACTTTCACATATTATTTCACTCAAGTACAGGGGGAGATTTGATCTCTTTATAGCTCTATATAATACAAAGATCTTCCCATAATGTAAACTTAATGGCCATAAGGATATACATTTTAAGCTCATAAAAGATAGATGAAGATTTAAGCTCTTGGCCATGGGTGGAAGGATTTGCATACAAGTAAGCTCATTTGAAATTTCTTCCTTCACTAACTCGAATCATTCCACCTTTTCTCCTTAACTAGCTTATTCATAATTTCAACCATTGGAGAAGATGGGTTCCACTGAATGCAAAAACAAGAGCAACATTGAATGAAAAAGACCGTTGATATTTTTGTCATTGGAGTCCATGCCTTTCTGATTTGTCTATACTGCTGCATCACCATTCTTTTATAGAGATGAAGATAAGTTGTTGCTGAAGTATCTTTTTTCATTTTGACTTGACACAACTTGAAAACTTGTAGCACCGCTTATTACCAAAAATGGTGACTAAAATGAGTCTGCATAATGAAAGCTCGGATGCAGATGTCATTTAGATGCAAGTCACATAAATCAATTTTCCTCTGATAAATCATGGACTCTCTCTATTTGTATTTGTTTGTCATAAGTTACAGATGACTTCTCCCTTTAGTTTATCTATTAGTTGATCCTTCATGAGTGGATTTTATCTATTGTAAATAATATACGAACTCTAGGTGGCATAGATGAAGTTGAACTAATCGATAGACAAACTTTGCTTTGTCTGCACAAATTTCTCCAGAAGATTTATTTGTCAGTCGATCCTTTATGAATGTGTTTTGTCTATTATAAATAATAAATGAATTCTGGATGGTGCAGATGAAGTCAGACTAGTTGATAGACAAACTCTCCTTTCTGCACAAACAAACAAAGTGTGATATTCTTCTTTTGTTTCATATTTGTCTATTGGAGGTCACAGGTGAATTTTACTTTGCCTAGCTCAAATAGACAAAGTGTGATATTTATCTAATGTAAGTGACAGATGAACTCTGCTTTACTTTATCTTAGATGAATTATTTTGTACTTCATCTATACATTTGTCTATAGTAAGTTATAGACAAATATGACTTTGTCTGTTGAAGTTCATTTGTCTAAGCAGCTACTTGGTCTATGCAACTTCATCTATCCTCACTGTGTAGCTTTTATGTCATCTTCCACTTTGTCTTTCACATTGTCTAAAGTAAGTACCAGACGAATTTAAAATTCACAGATGTTGAATTCTTCATTTGTTCTACATTCTTTGAGTAGCAAACGGTGTTCATCTCTGTAACTTCTTACTTTCTCCATTCTTAATTTTTCTATCTTGGCTCAAATGAATTTGTACTCCTTCATCTATTCATCTTACCTTTATATCCATAGACAAATCTATTCTTCTAACTTTGTTGGTCAGACAAAGTTTTCTTTACTTTGTGCATGATTGTTTGGGTGGTTGTTCCATCTTTCTTTATTTGTCTACGTGCTTGATGGGATTACTTCTTCTTACTTTATCTCAAACAAATTTTGTCTAGTTGGTGTAGATAGTTAGAATTTCTTGAACAACTTTATGCTTTTTAACCATGGCTTTGTCTTCAACTACTTTTGTCTTACATTTATTTATGGAATTTTCTCTTTAAGGTTAACAAACAAAGTAGCCTTCTTATAGCTCATCTTCGAAGCCTCATTTTCTTCCATTATGTTTATCTATGGAAGTTTTCACTCAGATAATTTAACCTCGCTTGTTAATTATCTTCAAATCCTCTGCTTTCTTCTTCATCTTCTTCCACCACCTTCAGGAATTTGATCCCTTTGGAATATAGCAGATAGTTGTGGCAGTTAGTTGCAGACGATTGTGATCCTACACTTAGAAACTTTTTGCACGTGCTATGTTGTTAGCTTTTAGATACATTATTAGAATGTATTTTATACTCATGTGATTTTAACATGTTTTAGAGCAAGGATAATGTATATCTTTATTTAAATAATAATGTAAAAGCTTAAGTGAATATAGTGCTAAGTATGATTCAACAAATTAATGAATTAATGAATGAGCAATAAAGTTATGCGCACCATAAAGTAAAAGATGTATGCTTGCATAATTAAAGATTCATGATTATGTATTCTTATTAATTAATATTTATCAAATCATAATTATGCATATGATTGTTAGAGATTTAAGCATACATATATCTTATCTTAATATAAGTTTTATTATCATTAAAATCATATATATTGATACTGAAATATACTGCTTCAGAAATTCCTGCCCGTTGAAGGTAGATAGATTCCATTGAATATTGAAGGCCATTTTGAATTTTCTCCCATTGAAAAGCTATCTTCTTGAAGAACTTGTTCTAGCTGGAAAGCCTACAACTCCGACCTTGAAAACATGCATTTTTTATTTTGGCAAACACTAAATGAGAGCGTTCTGCATCATTGACTCTTTCATTCTTTTGGAAAGATGCACATTAAACTTGAATGGACGTAGCCTTTGAAAGTGGAATCTCTTTGAGAGTAGAGACTACTTTCTTTTGAATTTTTTTCCATATTGAGCTTTTATACTTTATATGGAGTTAATATGATTTGTCCATGAGAAAGTTTATTCGAAGAGTGTAGCTAGCTTTGTTCGTAGTAAGTAGCATTGAGTCTATTATAGCCCTTTTACTTTATCTCATAGTTTATCTGTTAAAGTCATAAACGACTCTTAATAATATGGACAAAGTCCTTCTATGGTTGTTCATAGGACGAAGCAACTTTGTCTTCTTGATTTGTATATAGTAAGTTACAGACAACTCTTGATGGCGTGCCAAAGTTTCTTCCTAGCAATTTGACAAACGAAGTAGCTTTGTCTTTTAATTTGTCTGCAGCATCAAATTTGTCTGTGTAGATTCGTTTGTCCAATATGTCACTTCTACTTCATCTTTTGCTTTGTCTGTAGCGTCCAATTTGTCTATAGTAAGTAATAAACGCATCCAGTTGGCATGAATGAATCATCTTTTCATCAGTACGTCTTTTACTTTATCTATGGTAAGTAATAGATGAATTGTAAAGACGCAAATGAAAATGAATTCTCATATATGCAGACAAAGTAAGCTATTTGTCTGTGGTCACTATGTTGCTTCTACTTTGTTTTCTACTTTATTTGTAGTAAGTTGCAAACGAATTTCTTATTCTCCTTTTGGTCGAGATAAACTCCATATGAGGGACAAATTCTTGGTTAGTTTTACTTCATCTTTAGCGCTGCATTTGTCTAAGAATTGTTCCAATTTGTCTCTTGCTTCTGCAATCTCAATTCAACTTTTTTTCGTGGAAAAATATTATATATTAGAAGTTTGTTTGACTTGTCCATGTAGAAAGTTAGAGATTTTAAGGAAGATTTCTATATCAATTGAAGCTTTGTTCATAGTGCCTAATGATGTTTTTGGAACTAGATATGTCCTTCAAACGAAGTATATCTTTGAGTGCATAGACCAAATAATTGAGTCACATTTGGATACTTACAAGGGCTTGGAATTCATGACTTCAAATATGCTTTCTAGCTCTTTTCAAAGTTTCGGTGTCATTCTTTTTCTAGGCACTCTTGTCTTCCTATGGTAGAACTTTTTCTTGATGTATTCCTTGTATACACTGTCCACTATATTTGAATTATTTCCATGTATATCATATACATATATTTCTATAATGCTTAGGAACGCAACTGTCAGTACCTTAATTATTCATTCATATATTATTGCTCATTATCAAAACTTAGTTGTTTGCCATATACACCATTTTGGTTCAATAGCTACAGTTGTTATGCTTCATCATTCTTGATAGGTTCTATTGGAACCTTTCTTTTCCTCTTTTGAGATAGGTGGGTTCTACAAATTTGGCATTGCTATGAAGAAAAAAGTACAATTAAGATTAGCATTTAATCATAGGTATCAAAACTAGCAATTTTATAAGAACTATACTAAGACTAGTAATTAACTAATTAGTTATACGAGTGATTTTCTAGTAATTAATACCTATTGACCAATATCTTTTGTTATCTTATTTTAGAATACACTAGGTGTGATAACCCAAAATTTTTGGTAAGGAAAATTATTTCAAAAAATAAAAATTATTTTAGAAAATTTTGTATGCATAAATTATTAGAAATTAAAGTGGATTAATCATACTATTAATGTATTTTAGTGTGGATATGAAATGATATGTGAATGGGGTGTTGAAAATGAGACTTTGTGGAAATTGGGTGGTGTACCCTAAAATTGGAATAGCAATTATTGAAATTGAGATAGCAATTATTTATATATTTTAGTGTATTTAAGAATGGAGGATTAATTGATAATTAACTTGTTAAACTAGGGCCCAAAATGTGTGAATTAGAGATGCATGTGCATTGAAAAGATGGTGCACCATTGGAGCACCAAACCTAAACCCTAATTTCTATATTTCATTACTCCCACACCCCCACACCTCTCTTCTATTCACGACCAAGAGAAAACATCTCCTTCCTAAGCCTTCACATCCTTATTGCCATTGAAATTACATGGGAAAAACTTGGATTTTAGTGCACATCAACCCCATGAAATCAAAGGTCTCGACATTGGATGTGTTTTAGGGTGGAAGAACCTACTGATTTGTTGCTACAACTTGTGGGAATTGAGGATTCAAGGAGGAAGATGTGATTAGAGGTGGTAATCAACATCTAGAATCAAGGTAAATCATTTTCCTCAAATTCTATTTACATAATTTCATTTTAGGGCAGTAATGTGTGATCTCTAGGAGTGATCTAAGGGCCAAATATGCATTATTAATTAGGTATTGTGATGTGGAGATGATTAATTAAAACTTTCAAGGTTATTGTGATTTGAGATGTGATTATCTCCCAATTGTTCGTGGACAGCAATAAGTGGGACGTGATCATCAATTTGGGGCATGTTTGGGATGTTTATGATGCATGGAATATATATGAAGTTTAATTGATGATTTAATGATTATTATATGCTACTTATTATGCAAAAAATGATTAAATATTGCTAGAATTTTGTTATAAATCATGCCTATAAGTTCCTTGATAAAATACCTAAGTGAAAGGCTGTTTCATGTGCACTAATGTTGGGGTTGTTTCCAAATAAATTTTATTGGATAATTGGCATGTTTATGTAATCATTATTATGTTAATTATATGAGATTAAGGATGTTCATGATTGGAAATGGGTTTGCTATGATGCATATTACTGAAATTTTCAAATTTGTGTTATGTAAGAGTAGTGGATGATGCATTGTCACCATGGGACTATATATGGAATAAATGGGCAAGTTGTATAATGGAATTAGGCTTTAATTTATCAATTTAAATTTCTAATTATCATGCCAAATTATTTTTAAACTGATGGGTTAATGAAGGGTACAAGTTAAACAGATTGTATGATGCTAAAAGTTGCAAATTACACATCTATCAAGTGTTTGATAAAATTACTCAATGAGAATAAAGTGGAATTAGGGGAAATGGATTAGGACTTTAATTGGACATTAAGTGATAAATAAAATAGAGTATTTAGTGTTCCAATTGTATGATTAAAAGTGGGATGGAAAAATGGGCAGCTATGGTAATGAGTTAAGGTGTGTGGATCAAGTAGAATGCATGTTGTAAACTACCCTTAAAATGGATGGCTATATGATGGGTTTGTGACAACTATAAGATGGGTTTATTTGACTTAAATTAGTAAATATATTGCTAGTAGAATTAGTAATGTTAAGGCCCTTGAAATTTGACAAATTTTGATATGAAAGGATGGGTTGTAATCCATCATTTGATAGGTTGAAAAAGAGATCAAGCTAAAATTTTGAAACCCTTAAAAACCAAGTTGGAAATGATGCAATGAAATTATTTTTGATGTTTACATGTTTAACTAATTAGGTAATAAGTGATGGGATATGGGAAATGATGATTTAGACCTTAAATATCTAAAGGTATAGATGGGTGAAATTCACTTAGAAAGGCATGTAGTTGGGTTAAAGCTTATATAGTTGTTTGAGATGTCGAAAGTGATACACGTATTGTTTGTAGGATCTATTGGACCTTAAATTAGAAGGAAGTGATTGAATTCAAGGTTGCGGATTTGTTTTTAAGTGAGTTAAGTAGGATTCTTCTGAATGTATATGTGTTTGAGTGTGACTAAAATGTTGACATACAGGTACCATATTTTATCATATATGTTGATATTTTGTGATGGATTTATGCAATGTACTTTTATTTGAATTTAACCACATGCATTGATGTTAAAATTTTGATTTAATACTTGTTGTATTGAGATTGGTTATGCTTGTATGGTATGATGTGTGTGGTTATGACATGGCATCGGTGTGCATGTTATTGCATATGTGACAAATGTAATTACATATGTGGCATAGGGATTGCTAGTGTGGCTAATAGATTGCCTATGTGGCATGAGGATGGCCTGTGTGGCCGATAGAATGCCTATGTAGCTGAGTGATGGCCTTAGTGGCACCTAATGTGTTATACTTGTGTATTTGCATAATTATGCTTGGATTGAGGGCTACATGATTACATTAGCATGAGTTGGTTTGTGTTACTTGATGAGTGATTTGTATTATGTTGTTGATATTCTTACTTACTAAGTTTTCTCAAACTCACCCTTTTTCAATGTTTTAGATGTTAGGCACGACGGAGGAGCTAAATCGGGGGTTGGTGCCTGAAATGGGAACTAACAGTGATGGAGTGACATTCTTTATTTAATTATTGACTATTTATTAAAGAGAGATTATAGTGGATTATGTGACTTGTGATTTATTGATTCATTATTGGTGGATAATATATGAGGAGAGGTTTAAATTCTCATTATTTATTGATTATTGATTCTTAGCTATTGTCATGCCATAAGACTAGTAACTAGTCCATGGGACTATGGATGTAGGATGTGGATGATCGGATTTATGTTTCAGGGGAGACTCTGCCAAATTTCTTGCAGGATCTTTCTTTGAAATATAAGTAAGTAGTTCCCTGAATTTAAGGCTATTATATATCTTTGAATGGTAATTAACTTTTTTATGGTAATATTAGCATACATTTCAATACCTTACAATGGGGAATTTGAATGTGGAGAAATATGTGAGCATCCATTGTATGCCTAAAGCTCCCCCTCAAGTTGGTGAGTGAAGATCTCAAGTCAACTTGGCAATGAGATGATGAAACTAATCGGGGCCCAAGGCTTTAGTAAATACATCAGCTATCTGTGTACCCAAAGAGACATAAGCAGTTTTGATGTGACCAGCTTGGATCTTTTCTCATATAAAATGACAATCAATTTTGATTTGTTTTGTGTGTTCATGAAAGACAAGAGTATGAGTTGGAACTCTTCAATTTGATAAAAGATATCTTAAGCATGTGGTTTCACAAGTAGCTGAAGCCATAGCATGATATTTCCCTTTTGCTGATAAGCAAAAAATAGTATATTGTTTCTTAGATTTTCATGAAATTAGATTTGTGCCAAGAAAGGTATAATATCCTGTAATTGACTGATGAGAAGTAGGGTAACCTCCCCAATCAGAATCAGTATAGACTTGTAGTTGAAGGTTATTGGATGAAGAGAGAAGAATTCCTTTTCTTTGAGAGGATTTGACATATCTAACAATTTGAAGATCAGATTGCCAATGTAGCTCTATAGGATTACTCATGAATTGTCTCAAAACATTTATAGCATAAACAATGTTTGGCCTTGTAATTGTCAGATAAAGTAGTCTACCAATAAGCCAACGATATTGAGGTGGATCGGAGAGAGGACCTTCATTAGGCTTCAATTTCAAATTTTGCTCCATAGGAAAATCACGAGGGTGACAACCAAGATTACCCAAATCTAATAAAATATCCATATCATATTTTTGTAGTGAAAGATAAATACCATGCTTTGATCATGCTACTTCAATGCTGAGAAAACACTTCAATGAGCCTAAATCTTTAATATGGAAACAAGAGTGTAATAATTCTTAAGCAAACAAATGGCAATAGGATTATTTCCTGTTACGATAATATCATCAACATATACAAGTACTAATGTGAAAGATGACTTATTAGAAGTAGTAAATAATGAGTAATCAACTTTAGATTGTGTATATCTGACAGCAAGTAAGGCTAATGAAAATTTAGCAAACCAATTATGAGAGGCTTGTTTAATGCCATAAAAAGATTTGTGAAACCTGAAAACATGTTTCTCCCCACTTTTAGCAAATCCAAGTGCTATTTTCATGTAGACCTCTTCATCCAAATATCCATGTAAGAAAGCATTATTAACATCAAGTTGATAAACAGGCCAATTACGGGCAACTGTTATAGCAAGGAGACAGTGAACAATAACAAGCTTAGCAATAAAGGCAAATGTTTCATTGTAGTCCGATCCTTCCATTTGAGTAAATCTTTCTGCTACAAGTCTAACCTTATAGCTTTCAATTGTCTCATCAGCCTTATATTTGATCTTATATACCCATTTGCATCCAATGAGTTTCTTACCCGGAGTTAAGGAGGTGATTGTCATGTTTTGTTGTCTTCCAAAGCTTTAATTTCAGCCACCATAGCATTTTTTTCGATTAGGCTATTTGATGGCCATAGAAAATGATGTGCGCTTGGTATGTTTAGAAATGTCAGATAAAAAAGCTTTATGAGAAGAGCTAAAAACACTATAGGAAATATAATTAGACAAGGGATATTTTATACCTATAGAGTTCATGCTTTAAGAAGAAGAAGAATGGACCATGGGCACATGCACTGCAGAACAATAATAATCAGTCAAGTATGCCGGTGGTTGTTTTGAGTGAATTGAATGATGAGTTAAGTTAATGGATGAGATAGTTGATATGAGTGGATTGGTAGGTGTTGAGTTCACAACTATAGTAGACAGGCTAATAAGTGAATGACTGGTAGGAGATTCAAGTGTGGGTGTAGTTACATACTTCAATTACACCAATTGATTATCATCAACATGAGTATCTTGCATGGAATGATGAATGGCAATGGATGAAGGAGATAATTTAGATGCTTGAAAAGGAAATATATGCTCATGAAAAATGACATCTCAGCTTGTGAAAAATTTTTGAGTAGTAAGGTCAAATAGTTTATAGGCATTTTGACCATATGGATATCCAAGAAATATGAACTAAATTTGTCATGATTAAGATGACCATTTGATGCAAAGCAAAGGCATCCAAAAACTTTAAGATGAGAGCATGATGGTTTAGCCCCAAAAAGGATTTCAAATGGAGTGAGGTCATGTAAAAGGGGGATGGGAATGCGATTAGTAAGATAAGTTGTTGTTAAAATGCATTCACCCCAAAATTATAGATGAAGATTTGCTTGAAAGTGAAGTGCATAAGCAACATTTCATAAATGGTGATGCTTTTGCTCAACAATTTCATTCTGTTGAGATGTAGCCACACAAGTGTGTTGATGAATAATTCCTATTTCTTTAAAGAATGATTACATTGGATATGAAAAAATTCAGAGCCATTGTCCATACATATTTGTTTATATGTATGGTTAAACTATGTTTTAACATTAGCTAAAAATGACATATATGATTATAAGTTTCAAATTTGAATCGCATCAGGAAAACCCATGTACATCTCAAAAAATCATCCATAATTGATAAAAAATAATGAGCACCTGAAATGGATAGAGTAGAGTAACGACCCAATATGTCACAATAAATTAAATCAAATGGTGCTTTTGAAGTAATAGAACTAGTAGGAAAGGGTAAATGAGTTTGCTTTGCCATTGGCAAACATCACAAACATGGTTATTTTTAGGAGAGATGAAAGAAAGATTATCCAATGTCAAAGTTTAAATGAGTCTTGAGTGAGGGGGAGTGAAGTAGGAAAGCAATCATTCTTGATATAATAAAGTCCACCACACTGATGCCCCCATCCAATCTCCTTCTTCATCGAAAGTGTAATACCTGAGGTATTAATTTTTGGTAATTGTGTATTTGAGCGCATTATGATTTGCCTAAGGATGTTAAAAAGTGAATAAATTTTGAATTTTTTTTCTTTCTCCATGAATGATTACTTTAGGACAACGAGTATTTAATTGAAATTTTTAGGTGCATAGACTTATGTTAAATTTGAGGAATGTAGTGATTTGATAAAATTAATTTGATGCATTTGAATGATATTCTTAAGTATTTTGATGATAAATAATGTGAGAATATATTAGAAAATAAAGAAGAAAAATGAAACATGTAAAAATTAGAGAAAGATAGATAAAAATAAAATATAGTAGGTCGATGCTGCGGCATAGAAAATGTGTGCCACGGCACAGCTTCAGAAGTGGAAAAACATGGGCATCCAGCAAGGTGGATGTTGCGACATCAAAATTGGAGGTCTCCGCATCCAAATTTGATGTCACGGCATCATTTCAACATGAGAAAAATTTTATGGCAGACAATGAGTTGATGCTACGGCGCAGGTTTTTGAGGTTGCGGCATTGGTCCAGTTTGTTGGTCCAAAAGGTTAGGCAAAAACCTAAGAGAGGAGAGGTGAATTGGGTACTTAAAAATTATTGCTCAACCCCTTTAGGATTAATTGATCTTCTAGCAATCAATCACTCAATCAACAAATGCATAAATAAGTAAGACACAATAATTTTTATAGTGATTCAAGTAAACACTCTACTCCACTCTTCTAATAACACTTTCCTCTTAGTGTCTCGGGTTCCACTATTCCTAATAACAGAAATACAATAATGCTCCTAGCACTCTTCTAGATTCTAGCTATAGGGGGCGTATCTATATTATTCTCAACACTCTTTTAGATTCTAACTCTAAGGGGCATAAACATAGTGCTCCCAGCACTCTTCTAAATTCCAACTCTAGAGAGTGTAAATAGCTCTTATCTACACTCAGACAATCATAGCTCTTCTTGAGTCTAGTCTCAACTACTAACTCAAGGGATTTACAATAAATGAATATCAAAAGTTGAAGCACAGGTATTTCTCAATAAGTACAGGAGAAGTTTTTTTGAAGATTAAATACATATGTAAATGATCTTCGAAAGGTAGTTAGAAGCCTTCAAAGAAAGTTGAGAAAGGTTAGAATGCAAGGCTTTTGAGTCTTGAAAGATAGCAGAAGGTTTTGACTCAGATCAGTAAATACTTTCAAGGAGAATTTTCAATATTTTCTTCGATATTTCATTACTCTTTTTGCTCCAATAATGCTTCATTTAAACTGCTTTGAATTCTAGCCATTGGTGGTAGGTAAGATTCAGAGGATCATTCTGATTAGCATATTTTGAATTTTTTGACCTCTGCTTAATCCTCATCTATTGAAATGTCTATAATGTTGACCTTGGAGAAGATGATTTTCAGTTTTTTAATAAGCTTTGGTCAAGATATGGCTGCAATGGTTGACTCTCTCACCAATAGAAAGGATGTTATGAATGTTAAATGAAGACAATGATTTCGTTTGACCGTCGCCTATCTTTTACTTATGACAAATGAAATATTTGTCCAGTTGTTCATTAGACAAAGCTCCTTCATCTTTTGATTTGTCTTTTGTAGGTAGCAGACAAATAGTTGACTTAACATCACATCGTCTGATGGTTTGTCTATTATAAGTAACAAACTGATGGAGACGAAATATCCTTTTCAGTGCTTTATCTTGTGAATTGTCTGTTGAACTGTAGAAACATGGATGGCTTGTTTATTTAATACTTCATCTGTTGAGTTGTCTGTTGTAAGTGACAGATGAAATTTTGAAGCGAAGATAAATTTTCTTCATTGTTTTGTCTGATAAGTGGTCTATTGTAGATAGCAGATGAACTTAATTGAATAGACAAACATCGTTGCTTCAGTCAGATGAATTTCTCTATTCTGCCAAATGAACTTCACTCCTTCACTTTGTTTGGTCATAGAAGACGATCATTGGGTCACTTATGATAGATGAAGTCTTTGCTCTACCATATGTCCTTTCATTGCCTTATTAGAAGATCTTCACTTCTCTGCCTTTGTCTGTTTTCAATAGATGACTATTAGCTTAACTTTAGCTTGCTTATGATAGATGAAGCTTGTTGTATGCATATTGCTTTGCATCCCATTAGATATAATGTTCCATTTCGATAGACAAGTGGAAACAGTTGTATCCTTTTCATTCATGCTTTGTCTATAATGGCACTTTATCTTTTTCTTCCTTACTCCCCCAAGCCTAGATGCTTTAGAATAATATTTCTATGCACATTTTTCATAAGACTTGTAACTTGATTCTATATACTAAAAAAACTTAGCAACAGTCATTAGTATATAATCTTTAATCGAGTTTTGTTCATCATCAAAACCATGCATTTATACCAGCACAGTGGTGTGGTAGAGCACCAAAAAAATCCAACTTTTTAAAGGCCAAACCCATTCCGTTTTCATTCCTATCCATTTTGTTTCTTCTCCTATGCCCCAAACCTCATGCCCTAGCCCTATTAGCCAAATTTCTTACCATTTTAGCTAGGAAACAAGATGATTTAGCCAAGTAATCATCCAAGCATGCACCCAAACTTGGGGTTTAGTCATTTGAATGATGGAAGAAGATGAATAATTTGATTTTAATGGGATTTAGGGTGGACTTTTACAGAGTTGGGGTTGAATTCTTATGCAAGGCAAGAAGACATGCTCAAATTGAAAGGTAAGCTCTTTTTTACCAGTAAATTTCATGAATTTGACTTGCTAGGGTTAGTGAATAGTAAATGTTGGGGGGAAATGATGGGGGTTTGGATATTAAATCATAGGAAAAATGATTTATTCATGCTTAATGGTGTTTTGGAACTTAGTTGAGCAAGAATCATGGTTTATGTTAAGCTAGAGTTTTGTGAATAGTGAAATTTAGGAAAATTGCATTGTTTTGTGTAATTGATATGGCGAAATTTGTAGAGTTCTCATAAGATGGCCTAACCCAAGAAGGGGTGAATTGGGTAAATAAAAATTTATTGTTTAACCCCTATTGGACCATTTTTCTCTTTTCATGCTTGTGTGTGGTGTGGCGTAGCATGAATAATAAAAATAATAAAATACAAGAGGAATAAAACAAATGAACAAACACATGCACATAGATAAGAAGATTTTTATAGTGGTTAAGGACCCCGTCCCTAGATCTACTCTTCCAAGAGCATAGACTCATTGTGCCTTAGGTTCCACTATATCCCATACAATAGAATACATAAGTGTCCCCTATAGTTCTTATGGATTTCAGCTCTAGGGGGCATGAATAGGTGTTCTCGACACTTCTTTTGGATTACAGTTCCAGGGGGCATAAAAACAAGTATCCTTGACACTCTTCTAATTTTACGAGTTCACCAGGAAACTCACTCATTTCAAAGATCATAGGCAAACTTGGTAGTTTTTCTAATCTCACTACCAACTCATAAAATTTGGTTTTCTTAAGCTCACCATAAACTCATATAAGTAGTTTTCACCAAAAAAGATCTTCCCATAATGTAAAGATAATGGTCATATCGATAAGCAAATTTAACCTCATGAAATATAGATGATGGTTTAAGCTCTTAGCTATGGGTAGAAAGATTTTCATCAAGTTGAGCGCATTTGTAATGGGTTCCTTCACCACTTTCGAATTGTTCCACTTCTTTTCCTTAAATAGCTTCTTCAAAATCTTGATCATTAGAGAAGATGGGATTCATTGAATGCAGAGACGAGAGCAACATTAAATGAATAAGACCATTTGAGTTTTCTACCGTTGAAGTCCTAGTCTTTCTGTTTTGTCTTGAGCTACTGCAATGCCAATCAGAGAGAAGAATGAGTTGTGATAAATGTGCTCCTCATTTAACTTGTTACTGCCTTGAAAAACCTACAGCGCTGCTTATTCTCAAAAATGCTGACTAGTGTAAGTATGCATAATGATGGCTCGAATGTAGACGCCATTTGTGTGCTAGTCACATAAACCGATTCTCCTTTAACACATCACAGCCTCTCTCTGTCTGCATTTGTCTACTACAAGTTATAGACGAATTGTTCTAAGGTTTATCTATCAAATGAACTTCTAAAAGAATGATTTCTCTGTTAAGTAGCAAACGAACTTTGACATAGATGAAGTTACATTGATTGATAGACAAACACTTTCTTGTCTACCATAATTCCTCCAAAAGCTTATCTGTTGATTGGTCCTTCATTTATATGATTTATCTGTTGAAGATAATAGACTAACTTTGAATGGTGCTAACGAAAATAAGTCGATCAATTGACAAACAGTTCCCTTAATATGAACAGACAAAGTAAGATATGCTTCCTTTGTTTTTCATCGTCTGTCGGAGGAGACAGATGAAGTTTGCTCAGTCTTGCACTAACAAACAAAGTGTGATTTTCTTCTTTTGTTCCTTGTTGTCTATTGAAGATGTCAGACGAAGCTAACATCAACTTGCTGAAATAGACAAGGTGTGGCATTTGTCTGGTGTGAGCAATAGATGAAGTGTATTCTGCTTTGTCTTGGATAGAATACTTTGCACGTCTCATTTGTCTATCATAAGTTGTAGAAAATCATGCCTTTGGTTGTTTAGCCCATCTTGATCCAAGTAGCTCTTTGTCTATTTAGTTTCGTCTATGCTCATTATGCAGCATTTACTTCATCTTTTACTTTAGTTGACTTTGTCTATTGTAACAGATGATCTTTTGATCCGAAGACAAGGCAAAGTCTTTTAGCTTTTCTGCACACTTTGAGCAACAAAAGGGGTTTGTTCTTACAACTTTCTCGGTTCTTCAAGCTTGATTTGTCTGTCTTGGCTCAGCTGAAGTTGCTCTCCCTTATATCAAGCCTTCTTATCCTCAAACGAATTCTTTCTTTAGCTTTATTGGTCAGATAAAGTCTCTTTTCTTGTGCCTGGTCATCTAGTTGTCTTTTTTCATTTTTCTGTCAAGCTGTTGAGTTGTTTCTTCATCCTTGTGCTTTATCTTGAACAAACTGATCAAATATAAGTAGTCCAAATTTCTCAAACGCAACATAAGCTCTCTGATCATGCCTTCTTCTTTAACTTTTTATTTTGCATTTGTCTGTTGATATTTTCTCGTTAAGGCTGACAAATAATGCAAGCATGTTGTAGCACATCTTCGAAGCCTCGTTTATATCCTATTATTTTTGTTCGTGGAAGCTTTCTGCAACCTCTCTTATTGCTTATCTTTTGCTTTCTTCTTCTTTTTCTTCTTCTTCTTCCATTAATTTCATCAATTAGCTCCTTTGAAACATAGCAAATAGTTTGTGGTAGATTGTTGCAGATGATCATTATCCTACACTTGAACATTTCTGCACTTGCTACTTTGTTAGCTTTCATAAAATCAAAATGTATTTTATCCTCATGTGATTGTATCATTGTAAAGCAAGGATAATATACATTTTTACTAAATATATAATATGAAAACTTAAGTGATTATACTGCTTAATATGATTTAGCAATTTTATGTAGTAAAGATTAATTAATGTTTATTGTGTATGCACCATAAATTGAGGAATGTATGCTTAATCATTCATAGTCATGTATTTGTGTTAATTGTTATTAATTCATAACCATATATAATCATTAGAGATCTAAGCATACAGGTTTTGTTATCATCAAAATCATATATATAATATATTCCCAACAAAATTGATTCAGTGTCAAATTATAATGTGTTAGAGTTTGTTTAAGAGTGAGATATCTAATTTTGGGATAATAACTAAATTGACAATTAAAAAGGGGGTTTGAATATAGAGTGTTTAACTAGCTAATGGTTGAAAATAAAGCTTGAATCGATTTGTAGTTGGGCTAAATCACTTGTTCCTTGAATTGTATAATGATTTCATGTGAATGGATATGGATTCCCTTTGTTAACCACATTTAATCATTAAGGATTAACTAATGCTATTAATCTATATGATGAAATACTTCCATGAAAAGGCTATAAGAGTAACTAGGCATAAAGCAGCTTGAGATTGATTATGAGAGAGTTATTAATACAATCTATGGAGTATATGACTTATATGATTAGGTAAATAATTAACAATGAATGAAGGTTTGATAATCTTGTTGATTAATGATGTGTAATAAAAGAGAGTAATCGATTGGCTTGATATGAATTAGCCAAGTTATTTTTGTAATTGAATGAGATTAGTACCCTATATAGGATAATTTGATAAGGGTGAAAAGACATAAAGCTTGAGGAATATATGGTGATTTGTTAATAGGTAAGTAGGCGCTAATTTGAATATACATTATTAGAAGGGAATGGCAATTATTCCCTTAATTGTATTCATGTGTTTACGAGCATGCATGATATATATATGAGGGTTTTAGAAATTCCCTAAATTTTGATTTTCTGATAAATGAATGAAATTTATAGATGATTAGTGGAGTATTAAGAATAGTTATTTCTTAACAGCTTGCTATTATTATGTAAGTGTATTGGGATAGAGAATGTCCTAGGATTCTTTATGTGAGGATGGAATGAAGGTTATATTAATGGAATAATAAGTATTCCATGGTACAAAAAGATGGTAGGGTATGTGGATGTCTGTAAGGCATAAATTGATAGATGATGCCCGAATGGCACATATACAATAATATAGATAAGAGTATAGTGTAATGGTATAAGTGAATATATGATGCCTGGATGGCATAGTTATGATGTACCCAAAGTGGCTTAGAAGTGAAGTGCTTGAAAGGTCAATCAAGATATTGATTAGGATATGGATTATATGTTGTGCTAGAATGACATTATTGTAATATGGATTACCTGGATGGCTTATGATATGGTAGATCATATGATTGTGAATTTGTTCTTATTTTATTTATTATTTTCTATCATACCTACTTACTGGGTTGCTTAGACTCATGCTTGTTTATTATATATTTTTAGCTGACAGGTCAAGCAAGAGAGCTTGAAGATATTGAGTTTATTATGTTTTGTATAAATTGAAAATTGAAAATTTTATGTCATATATGTGTATTCATTAAGAATTGTATGAATTTAAATAGAGATATATTCTGGTTATTTATAATGTTGTAAAATGGTGTGATTATGGGGAAAACTTCCCTTAAGAAGAAAGGAAATGGTAGTGTCCCTCAATGGCCACAGAATGAGATAGTTAAAATACATAGGGTGGGTGTGCAGGGTGTTACAGAAAGGTCTTAAAAGATACAATAATTAGGATAAAAAATAACAAAATAATTATGTGTCTTGATAAGTTTGTGGATAGACAATAGGTTACACTTAAATGAAGGAACACTAACACATCATGTAACGTGATATTGGGGTTGATATTAACTGTACCAATAAATGATATATTTGCATGTGACTATTGGGCAAGACAATTGATGAATAAGTGGATTGTGGGGCCTTAAGAGAGTGAACAAGTTTGTCATTATATGACATATGATCTGTGTTCCCTGTACCAATGATCCAGAAATCATGCTTTGAGGGTTAAAAAAACAATGGAAGTTACCTGCTAGATGAGCCATGTGTTGTGATTGAGGCTGATTTGTTTCATTTAATAGGCGAATAAGCTATTAAACTTAATCAGAAGTAAGTTGTGATTGCATAGATGAGTTTTTACTCTGATCATCTCTATTGGGCTTGCAATGTTGTTAGTGGTTGCAGTGGCCTGGTTTGTAGTTGGGTAGATACCCATGTAATTTGTAGCAAATCTCACGAGTAATGTCCCAAAATTCTACAATGGGAGCATCAGTCTTTGGGATGAATTTTGCCACTATTTTGAAACAACATTAGCAGTAGAGAAAACTACCTGAGATGCATTAATAGTGTCTTGAGATTGGGTAATTGAGCCAGATGGTATGTCATCTATTGATAGAAGAGCCGAGCCATTGACATATGGTGGAGATGAAATCATTCGTTGTGATTCATCTTGAAGAACAAGAGAATATGCTCTAAATAGTGATGGTGATCGATCCATAAGTAAGATTTGACCATGCACATGAGAATATGTCATTCAGCCCCATAAGAAATTGAATTAGTTGTTATTGTTGTTGATGAGCTGCAAAGAGCTTGTATGCACCACATGAATAAGATGGAAGTAGGTCGTATGTGGCTAGTTCATCTCGGAATCCTTTCAATTTCAATGTATTGTAATATTTTGCAACTGAGTCATTGTGTTGTTGAAGGGTAACAATAAAATGGTTGATTGTGAAAAATACATGGACAATTACTTGGAGAGAAATGATCATGAAGATCATTCCAAATAGCAACATCAAAGTTTGTATGAAGAATGCTGGGAGCAAGGTCACGATGAAAAGAATTCAATAGCCAAGAAAGTGCCAAATGATCGATTCTTTGCCAAATAGAAAATAGAGGGTTAGTGGATGTTGGTTTAAAAATAGTTTCATCCACAAAACTAAGCTTATTCTTAGTAGAAAGAGCCATGATCATATCCCGATGCTAAGTTCCTTAGTTATCACCCGTAAGCAGGTTGCAAACAATTATGGTGCCTGGATTATCAGAATGATGAAGAAAAAATGGGCTATCTGGATTAACCTCACCTTGATTGGTATCACTAATTGTTGGAGAGGAAACCATTGCTAGAGAAGAAGCCATGACAATATATTATAAAACGAGAAGAAGCTCTAATCCGATGTAAAATCAGAGAATACAT
Organism: Pouteria campechiana; assembly: GCA_036873735.1. Classification (NCBI taxonomy): domain Eukaryota; kingdom Viridiplantae; phylum Streptophyta; class Magnoliopsida; order Ericales; family Sapotaceae; genus Pouteria; species Pouteria campechiana. The sequence goes on from JAYJMB010010423.1 coordinate 47,624, forward strand.
GAAGATTTAGCATTACCTTCTATTATCTTATTTTGCAATACACTATGCTATTTATATACAAGACATGGATCTCTAAATGGTAAGTAATTTATTTACAGCAATAATAGCATACGTTTCAATGCCTTACAATAGGGAATTTGAGCGTAGAGAAACACGTGAGCATCCATATTACGCCCAAGAGTGATTAGAGGTTAATGTTATTGTACTTAGGTTGAATGGCCTTTTTGTTTTCTTCCCCCTAGCTAATGAAAACCATGCGTATTTGGGGTGGTTGTCGACAACCGGAAGCAAAACGCTGCACTCACCTCATTTTTTATTTTTTATTTTATTATTATTTTTTCACTTCTCCTTTTTAATGTCCAGAGAGCACTTCTAGCCAAGAAGAAGGAAAAAAGAAAAGAAAAAAAAACGATTTGTTTGTTAATACTGCTAGAGAAGAAATCCTCTCTTTATATAGGTGTAGAATAGAATCTCATGCTCTTTTGCCAGACAATTGAGGTCCAAAGCGATAACCTGCTCAGGATTTTTGTACAGTGACTCATCAATACAGCGAAACAAGATTTAGTGGGGAATGAACAACAGATAATGAAGGAATGCGATGCATATATTTTGGACGTGGTTTACAAGGGATCAAAAAGGATTGTGATACACCGGAAGAATACGGAGAACAAAAATTTTAAAAAGACAGTAAACGTTACAAGTTTACCTCTCCATTCAAGAAAACAATTGAAAAAGGAAATCAAAAAATCGAAGCTTACATCTCCATCCAAGAAAAATTTTATAAAATAGCAATAGGAGAATTTCAACAAATAATAAATAAATAAAATAAAAATAGAAAACTCACCTGTGCATCTGACAAAACCCACATTTGTTAAAGAACTGCAAGGAAGAGAATGTCTTCTCTTTTGTATCTTCCAGTTAGTAATTTTTATTATTATTATTATTTAATCGTACGCAGATCGTTGGCATATGACCATGGGTAAAACTCACTGTAGTCCGAGGAGAGTAGGACTCTCAACTTTTGTTTCAAGGATGCAGATGGGGAAGGGATTGTCTTCTCGAAACCCGGTTACAGAGCGACGTAAAAAGTGGCAACGCGCTATGTATTGGAATCATCGCATCCATCCAAGAAGTTTAAAATACATATAATCCATTGATATTAAAAATCAACAAAATCAGACAATCGAGTAAGGTGTTTTCACCATTAAAATTACTTTATGATATAAGTGACTTATATTATGTTATATGCATAATCTAAATTATTAAATAAATTTTTATTAATAAGATAAATGATTAATAAAATTTTTCTTTATACAAAAGTAAGTTGGATTATGATTTTAGAAATTGACATTTGCTTAGGCCCATCTCACGTGTACAGATCCACTAAGATTTTTGCAGAATACAGTACACACAAATCCAAAAGCTAAGATTTTTGCAGAATACAATACACACAAATCCAAAAGCTATTGATATTTGTCAACTTTTGAGTTGTTTGACGCTGCCACTGATGAGGCGATTTTTGTCTGTCTTATGCGTTATTTGGGCGCTGCCATTGATGAGGTTATTTTTGTCTGAATCTTATGCATTATTTGGGTGCCTCTAATTGAAAGATGTAGAAAGGCAACCACTCATTCGCGACCAGCCCCGGTCAACCTCAATGCCAAAGTTTAATTGAAAAGTTTATATCAAAGAATTCCTTGATTAGATGACTATCGTAGAAAATATATATTTTACTACATAAAAGTCCATCATGAGCAAAAGTTGAAAATAGTGATGACTAAACTAAAAATATGTACTTTGATCATACCGTGAAAAAATATTTGAACGCAAAAATAGTGGTAAAGAAAGCAAAAGGTTAATTCTTGTCATTTCATTAAAGAGTGCGGATCACCTGATGCACCGCACCTACTGGGGCCCCCGCCAATCAAATTTCCACACAAGTTCCTATTTTCAAGCATGACCAGTTTTTGGAAAATAGGATTTCCGATACTTGCACCTGATATTCTCAGATGTAAGATACGGGTATCATGTAGGGGTCCATTTTTATCTTTAACATTAACTTTGCTTCCATAAATTTCTTTTGTAAAAGGAAAATTCATTTACATAATTTTCACCTTCAACACCAATTCTGCTTCCATAAATATCATTTGCATGAGGAAAATTAATGTAATATTTTGGTAACCATATTCTTTTAAATAATATTTTTGTAAGCTTGTGGATTTTTTTATATTAAAAGTAATGTCTAAGAAAATTAGTGAACACCCTTGGAATGTGCTAACAACCTTTTCAACATGTGAAGCTCTTTTAATGGGATTAAAGAACTTATTTTAATAGTATTAAGAATCTCAGCACAGGGAAACATTTAGAAATTATGCAAATTGTATATATTCATTATAAAAGCACTATAAGACAAAAAAAAATACAAAATTTAAAGATATATTTCTATTAAATAAAATATTTTTTTATTAAATTCAATCTAATTATAATAAATAATTAATGAGCAAATTTTCAAAATTCATATATTCCTTGAGCAACAAACTATCCAATCTTTTTTAATAAATTATGAACAACTTCTGATTAAGATGATCTAATAACCATTTGTTCTTGTAAATATAAAAATTCATTAATTCACTCAGTCAAACCAAGTGCATTTCAGAAAAATAAAACAAAATACTAAATAAAATTCAACTAGCTAGTTGTATTTAAAAAAAATAACCACAACACCAAACAAAATATAGTCAATTGCATTTTTTAAAAAAATTAAATTAAACTTGTCCAAGCTAGTTGCATTTAAACTAAAATTAACTAAAATATCAAACAAAACTTGGTTAATTGCATTTAAAAAAATTAAATTAAAACACCGAACAAAACTTGTTCATATTTTTTAAAAAAATTACCAAAATACTTAACGAAACTCGACAGAGCCAATTGCATTGTTTAAAAAAATAAATAAACAAATAAAACTCGTCCAGGCCAGTTGCATTTAAAAAAAATAACCAAAATATCAAACAAAACTCAACTAATTACATTTTAAAAATAAATTAAAACTAAAACGTTAAACAAAACAAGGCCAATTGCATTTAAAAAATATATCAAAAATATTAAACAAAACTCGGCTTGTTCGGTGTTTAAAAAAAGATTTTTACTAAAACACCTAATGAAACTCATCCGAGCCAATTGCATTATAAAAAAATTTAATCAAAACACCTAAAAATTTTTATAAAAATTAATTTTAAAATGCTCTTAATAGTTTAAATATGAATAATTAGTATGTCTAAAATATTAATAAACCTTGGCTAAGCCAATTGATTTTTAATAAAATAGGAATTAGGGATATCTGAGCTTTAAAATTAATAAAATGTTTAAAGAACTATTTCTAAACTTTAAAAACTTTATAATAAAATGCATATCAGAAATGAGTTTAGTAATGCATATCAAAAATGAGTTTTTTTAATAACAAAAGTATTTAAAAAATAATAACAAAATAAAACACCAAACAAAACCCAACTAGGCCAGTTGCATTAAAAAAGAAAAAATAAAACATCAAACAAAACTTGACCAAGTCAGTTGCATTTAAAAAATCAACTAAAATAACAAACAAAACTTAGCTAGTTGCATTTAAAAAAAATTTAAAACCAAAACCAAATACAACCCTACAAGTTTTGTTTTTGAAAAAACAAAACAAAACAAAACACTAAATAAAACTCAACTTGTTCATTTAAAAAAAAATTATCAAAACATCTAACAAAACTGAGCTAAGCTAGTTAAATTAAAAAAATAACCAAAACACATAATAAAACTTTGTCAAGCGAGTTATGTTTTTAAAAAGAAATTAACCAAAATACTAAACAAAACTCCACTAATAAAACTAGCCTTATTTTGTTTGGTATTTTGGTTTTAAATTTTTGTTAAACGCAACTACCCGAGTTTTGTTTGGTGTTTTGGTTATTTTTTTTAAATTTCAATTGGCCTAGCCAAGTTTTGTTTAGTATTTTGGTTAATTTTAAAATATATATATATATATAATTAGCTTGGCTGAGTTTTATTAGGTATTTTGGTAATTTTTTAAAAAAAATGAACAAGCAGGGTTTTGTTTAGTAATTTAGATATTTTTAAAAAAATGCAAAACTAAACCAACTACATTTAAAAAAATGAAACAAAACTTGTCCAGGTCAATTGCATTTTTAAAAAAATTAAGAATAACACTAAACAAAACTTGGCTAGTTGCATTTAAAAAAATTAAAACCAAAAAATTAAACAAAACTCAGCCAATTATGTTTAAAAAATGAAATTCTAACGAAAACATTAAATAAAACTTAGCTTATTCTGTGTTTAAATTTTTTTAACCAAAACACCTAACAAAACTCGACCAAGCTATTTGCGTTTTAACAAAATTTTAACCGAATACTAAACAAAAACAAAACTTAGCATGTTCACTGTTTAAATTTTTTTAACTAAAACACATAACAAAACATGGATAAACCAATTGCATTTAAAAAAAATTAACCAAAACACCTAACAAAACTTGGCTAGGTGTCACAGCCCGCCCTAGGGCCTATGCATTTTACTATTCTCTTATAATTTTTCTAGTTCTAAGGAGAATTTCTGCCAAAATTTGGGCAAAGTCTACCCTATATTATATGGATACAGCACTATGCAATTAGTAATCATATATCAAATTTGAATTCAATAACTATAAAACATTAACAAAAACCACTATACTTGCCCACCCACATCTGCCCAAAATTTGTGTTGCCCCATGATGGTAATAACATAACTAAAATAATATTGAATTCATCTATGTATCATACACATTTTTTTCTTATTATGACATGCCAATACATTTCTCTTTTACATAGCAGAATACATCTCTAATTAAGTGTACAATTTTGAATGAATACAAATTTCAATTTCTACAAAACACAATAAAACCCCCAAGCTTAAATAACTTCTTCCATAGCTCCCTTGCTTGACCTATCTACTAAAAATTTAGAATAAGAAGGCATGAGTATGGGTAACTCAATAAGTAGGTTGAAATAAAAGAATCAATAATCAATAATAAATAACAATTAAGTGGAATACCATACACTAATCCATCTCATCTTAAGATGTAACCCAGAATATACATACATCCCTGATAGTACAATCACATGTACATATCTAGATACCAATCACATTTCTACATCATCCCAACATAACATATCATATGGGTCAATAAGGCACCATATCACAACACCATACCTAGTAGCATCATCGATGATTTCCATTCCATCATTACCCAATAAACCATCCATACACATCATAAGTTCAACACTTGTTATTGCACACTAAGAGATAATCATTGTCCCCAATATTTCACAGATGCATGCCATTATTACAATCAAAATTCATGGGATATCTGATATCCCTATCTGTCCAAGCATGCATACACTACCATAGCCAACAATTCAAATACTCATACATACAAGAGGATAAGTAATAATTCTACATAAAAGTATACCAAACATGCTCAAATTCAAACAGATGGGGATATTCATTATCCCTATCCAATAATACATGAAACCAAGAAAGAGCCTACTTACCTTATTGAAGAACCACTTCTCATAAATCTTTACATTTCCACAACTTGGCCTCCCATCCACAACCAATTAGTCCACCTATTTCATGCATGGCTCCCACCATAGAACATGATTCTAGCCTCAAATCCCCAAAACTCCACCTCCCTTTGCAATAAACTCAAATTTTAATATTTTTGCACCATCCACATGGCTAAATCCCAAGTTTGAATGTGATTACATACCTAAATGATCCTATCTTCTAACTAAAATGGCAAGAGTTTAGGCATAGCAAGGACTAGGATGATGGGTTTGGGCATGGGGAGGAAGGAGTTAAAAATGAAAGACAGGGTCCAACGAAACCAGCGTCGCAACCTTAGATTTGGGCACCGCAACTCCCATTTTGCTACACAGAAGGGCAGTTTTTTGTTTTGATCATAACAATATATGATTTATATAATTTTTGATAAGTTGGAAAGATAATTTTAAGATATATAACTTTTATGTTGATCACATTTTCTAATTTACCCTCCAAATATGATTAATTTGGCCTCAAAGTAACGCCCTTTTGTTTCAATACAATATGCATCTCTAGAGGTAGGTGAAGTATTTTAGCCATAACTTTCTTATTTGATATCCGAATCACATGATTTTTGATGAATTGTAAAGATAATTTAAAGATCTATAACTTTTATCTTAGAAATTATTTTTTAAATAATTTAACTTCTATGCCAAAATTTGGATACAAATGATACTATTTTCATATTTAGCTCTCTTTACTAAGGTCTTACCCTCTTTTCTTCATTCTTTTCCTTACTATTTCTCTTATAAGCATTTCCTCGATAATAATATCATGTAAACACAATAAATCACACTAAAATACATACATTATGCTCCCAAATAGCTGTATTAAGTCACATATTGATCACTCCTTTTACATGTATATCCAACTTTAACCACAATTATTCCACACTTACAATTAAGTAATGATTTAATAAATTACAAACTTTTAAATCGGTACACATTTATCATAGCCTTAAGCAATATTTCACGACACTTTACATATTTAATGCCTCAAGCATTACACCAAGCCATGTGCATTTAAAAATATTAACTAAAATATCAAACAAAACTTGGTCAATTGTGTTTAAAATATCATTTAAATTTTCTCTTTTTCTTTTTTAATCTTACAATGCTTTTATCATGAATATATGCAATTTGTATAATTTCTAAATGTTCTTATATATTGCTTCTTTAATACTATTTAAATAAGCTTTTCAATCTCATCAAAAAAGTTCTATATGTTTAAAGGTTATTAGCACATTCCAAGGGTGTTCTCTAATTTTCTATCATATTGCTTTTAACATAAAAAAAAATTTCAAAAACTTATAAAAATATTACTTCAAAATATATGCTTAACAAAGGATATTTATGAAAGCAAAACTAGTGTTGAAGGTAAAATTGGACCACTTCATGATACTCATATCTTATATCTCACAAGAATATCCAAGTGCAAGGTTGGAAATCCTGCTTTACAAAAACTTATAAAGCTTGAAAATAGGAAGTCATGTAGAAATTTGATTGGCGGCGTCAGCAAATTACTGGTGCAATGCATCGGGTGATCTGTGCCAATCAGATTTTCGACCTTGCACTTGGATATTCTCTTGAGATATAAGATATGAATATCATGAAGTCATTCGATTTTACCTTCAACACCAACTCTACTTCCATAAATATAAGATATGAATATCATGAAGTCATTCGATTTTACCTTCAACACCAACTCTACTTCCATAAATATCCTTTGGTAATCATATATTTTGAAGTAATATTTTTGTAAGTTTGTGAAAAAAAAATTATGTTAAAAGCTATATCATAGAAAATTAGTGAACACCCTTGAAAATCACTATAAGATTAAAAAAAAAGAGAAATTTTAAATGATATTTTAACATAATTGACTAAGTTTTGTTTGTTATTTTGGTTATTTTTTAAATACAATTGGCCTAACCAAGTTTTATGGAGTGTTTTGGTTAATTTTTTTTTTAAAAAATGCAACTAGCTTAACTCAGTTTTGTTAGGTGTTTTAGTTAAAAAAATTAAATACTGAATATGCTAAATTTTGTTTAAGTATTTTGGTTAAAAAAAATTTTAAAACGCAACTAGCTTGGTTGAGTTTTGTTATGTGTTTTTATTAAAAAAATTAAAAACCAAACAAGCCAAATTTTATTCAATATTTTGGTTAAAATTTTATTTTTAAATATAATTGGCCAAGTTTTATTTATTTTTTATTTTATTTTTTAAAATGCAACTAGCCAAGTTTTGTTTGCATTTTAAAAAAATTAACCAAAATATTAAACAAAACTCATGTAGTTATGTTTAAACAAATTTTAAACTAAATACTAAACAAAACAAGGCCAAATGCATTTTAAAAAAAATAACTAAAATATTGAACAAAACTCAACTCATTCAGTATTTTAAAAAGAAAATTACCAAAACACTTAATAAAACTCAGCCAAGCCAGTTGCATTTTAAAAAAAAAATAACCAAATACTAAACAAAACTCAGCTAAGTTACTTTGGTTTTTTTTGGTATTTTGGCTAATTTTTTTCAAATGCAACTAGCCTTGTTAACTTTTGTTTGATATTTTGGTTTAATTTTTTTTTAAATGCAACTGGACATGTTTTGTTTGGTATTGTGGTTAATTTTTTTTTAAATATCATTGGCTAGTTGAGTTTTGTTCATTATTTTATTTTATTTTTTTAAATGCAGCTGTTTTGGCTAAGTTAATTAATAAATTTTTATATTTACAAGAACAAATGATAATTACATCATCTCAATCAGAAGTTAGTTTACTACTTGAGGAATATATGAATTTTGAAAATTTTCTCATTAATTATTTATTATAAGTAGATTGAATTTAATAGAAAAATATTTTATTTAAAAGAAACATATCTTTAAATTTATCTTTTCTTTTTTTGTCTTGTAGTGCTTTTGTCATGAATATCTGCAATTTGCATAATTTTTAAATATTCTCATGTGATGCATTCTTAATACTATTAAAAAAATTCTTTAATCTCATCAAAAGAGCTCCATATGTTGAAAAGGTTATTAGCATATTACAAGGGGGTTCACAAATTTTCTATGATATTGCTTTTAACATAAAACATTAAATTAATTTTCCTTATGCAAATAATATTTATGGAAGCAGAATTGGTGTTAAAGGTGAAAGCTGTATAAATAAATTTTCCTTTTGCAAAGAAAATTTAATGGAAGCAGAGTTGTGTTAAAGGCAATGTTCTAGTTGAACTAGCAAATGAGCTAGTTCTAAACGGTTAGACTGTTTAATTGAGCCAATTTGAATTGAGACGTCATCATAATATAATCATGATGTCATAAAGTTTTAATAATTTTAAAAATATATAAATATTATAACTTTTTTGAATAATATAATAATTATATTATGCCCGAAGCAATGATTCCATGACCCAAGACAATAAGATATAAGATATAATGATTCATGTAATTATTTAAAGTTTCAAGCATAAAAAAACACATGCATAAATAAAAATATTAAAAAATAAAACACATGCATAAAACACATAAAGTAGAATTTACATAATTATTCAAAGGTTCAAGTATAAATAAAAACACATGCTAATTGTTAATATTAAAAAAATCATAGGCTTGAAAAATAAAAAACATAGATTTAAAATTTGCAGAAAAAAAATTTATTGTTACTCATTGGAGTTGAAGAAGACACCACTTTCGCCGATATGGACATGCCTGACTTGGAAGGGACGCCAGAGATGCTGGAGCTACCATTGATTACACAATTGGAAAGGGTCCCCTGTTCATTAAGGCGATATTGGTGACAAGGAGAGAGGTCGCCGTTGATGGTCGGGGAACATGCGAAGGAGACGAAGAGGGAGTCGGCAACCGGAGATGGAGAGATAGAGAGAGAGAGAGAGAGAGAGAGAGAGAGAGAGAGAGATATGTAGTTAGCCAGAATGGGATGCTAGGTTTGGCACTTCGGTGTAGATGGCCATTGGGCAAGAGGGAGAGGATCTATTCACTATTTATGGTAGGGGAGGAGAGGGATTTGGCAACCACAAACGAAAAGGGAGAGGGAGTCGGCGCTAGAATGGGTTTTGACTTTGTTTGCAATTTTTGGTAGAGTAGGAGAGTAAGTCGACAACGAAGACAAAGAGGGAAAGGCAACCGGCGGTGGATAGGGTTGTTGGGTTTGGGTTTGGCTTTGACGCTGAGGGTGATAAGGAGAGGGGAGTGGCGCACTCAGTTTGCGATTTAGGGCACTTGGGAGAGAGGGCTTCATTTTCATTTTTCATTTTTTTTTAATTTTAAGGGCGAATTGGTTTACCAGTCAAACCTTACCTTCTAGGCTTTTAGCATTAGACCAGACCGGCCTTAATCAAACTAATGCCTGAACTAGTTGGTGGTCGGATCGGCAAGTCCGGTTTAATTTTAATAACACAATTAAAGGTTAGAACGGACTGATACTCATATCTTACATCTCATGCGAATATCCAAGTGCAAGTGTCGGAATTGCTATTTTCCAAAATCTAGTCATGCTTGAAAATAGTATATTGTGTTGAAATTTGATGGGCGGCACCAATAAATTACTGGTGCGATGCATCAAGTGATCCGCAGTCTCCATTAAAAGTCAGCTGAAACAAAATTTCTTCTTATCGTTTATTAATAGGTTGTCTCAAAAATATCACTTTTGGCATTATAAGAACAAGAATGTCAAAAAGTTTGCAAAAATTTTATTTTACTTTTAAGTTGGTGATCAGTTGGTGATGTTATTTGTTAGTGATTCAAGGATACAAATCCAAGGGCTTTCTTCTATTAAATGTCGACATTAAAGATGTGTTAGGGTTGAGATTACATGACACAATCAAATTAATCCTAACACATTAATTTATATGGTTTGACTTAAACCTATTTTACCAGAAAAAATTAAATTCCAATAATTTAGGAATAAAATACAACCTTTCTCTTAGAGGCACAACGTTTTAGTCCCTCACCCTCTACCGTCTCACGCTCAAACTTGTGTCAAGCTCAAACTTCATCAATCCATACCTTATCTAAACCCAATAAGACTTATAGAATACAAGACACCCCTAAACCCAACAAGATGTAGCTACTTGGCAACAAAAATAGAAGCTTAACTTAATTGAATGAGTAGAAGAACAACATATGATGGGAAAAAAAAGTTCCAAAACTTAATTTTTGTAGCATGAGAAACCACAAAAAAATTCATCCAGGTTGATTAGTACCATAACTTGTGATTTAAAAGTTGAAGTAAATAATATAGGCGAATATCTCCTATGACATCCTCCCGTAGCATAATTTTATTCATCAAAATCTAAGAAGTATTTATTATATTTCATCCGATATTTTAAGATTATGGATTAACTATGTGATCGATTAAATCAAATTGGACATCAATCAATTGGTAATTCTCATAACTTTTAATTATTTCTTAATCATCATCCTTAACATTGCATTTTCGGTACAGTCACTTCCTCAAGTACCCTTATCAGGACTGTGTAGCATTCCTTCGTCAAGTCCAAGCAAAATATAAGCAGAGGTCATTTCTTCCCGAGTTCGAATGTAACATCCTGGGTTCAAACATGGATTTATCGTTTCCAAGGGAGCATCGTATCAACTTTGGATGGACTCTTTTGAAGAATCCATACTCTTCGGAGCTTTAAAGATTTCGATGGCCTCCTCGATCATCTTTCATCTTAGTATTTGCATTCTTGCATTAGCATATATAAAAGCATGGTATGCATTGTATTACATTCACAAGACATCATGAATAAACTATACTTGTAATCAATGATTTCCCTCATAGGATATAATTAAAAACTGCAGTAGCCATTGTAATCTAGGAATATGTCTGAATATGGAAATTTTTAATTCGATTGGATGATTGAATAAGTTGGGCATTATATAGATTGAAGATTTTGTTTTGTTAATAGATACTCCAAGACTCTGGACGAGGTCCATCTGAACTTGCTAGTCGGCTCATGTTTTGGTTGAGTGGTTAAAACATCTCTGCATGCCAGATGGACTAGGAGGGTCTCTTCCGTTTGTAGTCATCCTCGAAATGAGCTAGCAGCCATGCATGCCTGAAAGTTTGACACATTTTCTTCTTCAGTAACCGTAAATTTTGGCCGCGTTAATAAAGTTCCATCTGTAATGGGTCGCTCAACGTTCAGGTAAGTCCGCGTACATTAATTTTCTGGAAAAAGGAATTGTGGCAAAGAAACCTACTGGTAGAGGCCTTTAGCTCCATTGAATCTGTACGAATAGTTTTCTCAAGCATTCCTTCAAAATCCAGACTTAATAGAGATATATGATCCAACTGGAAGGAAAAATAAATCAATAAATTCTCCCTTTCAAGTTGTTTTATTCCATTAGGCGACTAGTCCTGGAGATGCAGCAGCATAAAAACAAAATAGTGAAACACTCAACAATTCACAGTGATACCCACTAGTCAATCATTTTCCGCCAACTTCTAACTAGATGAGCAATTTGGATCACTTCAACATACTCTAAAACACCCCTTTTATTGATCAATCGACTTTATGTATTTCAATACAAGTAACTGAAGGAAGTGGAGATCCTCCTTTTAACAAGATGATGGTGGTAAGAAAATAAACCTTGGAGTTGCTGATATCCAACTCCAAGTATCTTATTAATATTATGCTGTGAGAGATGGAGTTCATGGGCAGAAGGTGACGAGATAGGTACCACCAGTGCATACAAACGTACTTCTAAGATCATCATAAGCATAGCTGTAGGCCCTTGGACAGGCATTCTTGAAGATGATGGAATAGCGGGATGGCTTGCATGTTTCCGGGCGATTGAATGCACCGGTGCAGCAGTATTCCGGATTCCCGAAGCGCACACAAGCGCTCTTGCATCCAATTCTTCTGTTATTCGGTCCGGTCGCCACGAACTCTGCTGGGCATACTGCGTTTACATCAGCAGGACAATCGGTTACAGTGCAATTAGTGCCAGTTCCTCCTCTTGGGGTGATGCCCAGAGGGATATTAAAGCCATCGACTAAGCTTGTGTCGTAGAAATCTTTGCCACCATCGCCATCGAATTTGAACTCTGCCAATGTGGCTGGTGTTTGCCCTCCCCTGCCGTCGCATGTCACTCCACCACAGTCGCCTGTCTCGCATTTAAAGCCACCAGCCTGCTGGGAGCAGCCAGTTCTAGCCCACATCCGGCCTTCCCATTTGAAAGGGGCATCCAATTGCCTCCTCTCGTTGGTTTTGAGTTCAAACCCAGTTGTGGACAACTGGGGTATGTTGGCATTCGCCTGTGTTCCGGGCCATACAATGTATGGACACTTGTTAAAGAATTCGATCGTTCTTGATTCGGCACCTGCATGCAATGAGAAACGAAACATAAGTTGGAAAGTAGCCGATATTGATATTATCAAACAACTTAAGGACCAAACAAGTAATTCGCTGACAAAAGAAAACCAAAAGGAAAGAAGTGCTTTTCTTCCCGGCCTTTTAGTCACTACACTGCAAAACACCTGCTTCAAAATTCCTCGCAGGAGCCATGATTCATTCCAACAAGGCCCAGTAAATCCCATTAGATATGGTATCCCTTAACAATGAGAAAAAAAAAAGTTCAGAGAAAATAGAATATGGAAAAAGTGAGGAGAAATAGAGTAAATATTGTAATTTGATAAGAAGTAGTGATTAAAAATAAAATGAATAAAGATAAAATAGCTAAACATTTTTTTATGAAAAGATAGAAAATATTATTTAAAAAATAGATAATAATAAAAAAGTAGCATCCTTAAATATTTAAAATATAAAATCACATAAAAAAGTGTGAAAAAGGTCAAAATGATACCTTCTATTTTCCTTATTACCAAATGAAGCCTTGAGGAATGGTGAGACCATATATACCAATATGTACGATGGCTGTTAACAACATTTAAGGAATAGAGAGCCCATATTAATTTGTCCCACTATATCAACATTAGTGTATTCAACAGGTTCAATTCATTGGTTGAACGTGAGATGAAAATGGCAAGAAGGACTTGATACCAACCTACAAAGAGGACAGCCAAGAAGATAAAAAAGGCGTTGAGTTTCTCCATTCTATCAAGTTTTATGTGGGAAGGGATTGTATAGCTGTGAAAGGTTTATGCTTCTTTCAAGGTGTGAGAAGGGATTTATATAGCTTTAAACTGCAATGGGAGAGATGACTCATCTGCACAAGTAGGGTGCGTTTCGTCTTGAAACAGTCTTGTCGGTTTTTAGTCATGGCGGATTATCGTTCCAGCTACGGCATTGACTGTTCAGAGTCAAAAGTCTTTCTCTGTTTTTTCTTCTTCATTTCATATTTCATGGACTAATCAACATCTTTCGCTTTCGCTTTTCGGACTTTTCGGATCTTCCCTGGATTATTTACTGAAAATTAGGTTTTGGCATGTGAAACAGAGGCAAACTGATCATTTCACCGAGTATACAGAGAGATGTTGGGTTGTAAAACCAAAAAAAGGGAGAAGTAAATTATGTTTTAGTTAGATTCTATACATCTGGATATGTGAAATTTTTTCATATAGAAATATTTTCACTACAGTTATGATTAAAATGTTTCATTTGAGACTTAAGGTGATGGATTTATTAAATCCAATTCATTCATCTCATTTGATGCTACTTATTTAGTTAAAATCTAAAAAATCACATCTTCGGATAGATGGACCACAAATTTATATGCTTTAGTTAATTTGAATTTATTCTATATGACACAGAAAATTCAAATGCCATATGCCACCAATACCTTAGCCGTGGGTTAATTTGAATTTCCTCTTATGATACAGAAATATTCAAATGCCATGTGCTACCGATATCAGATGACTCTAGGATAACTCTAGCAATGAGTGACTTTGAATTTCTTCTTGACACAGAAATATTCAAATGTCATGTGCCACCAAATATCAGATAACTCTAGCTGGTGAGTTTATTTGAATTTCTTCTTTATGACAGAGAAAAATTCAAACGCCATGTGCCACCAATATCAGATAGATCTAGCTATGAGTCGCGAAGAGCATGACATCTTAATATTAGCTCGTAAAATTCACTTGGACCAGCTTTAATTTTTTCTTCCCCTGCGCTAGACCTGGGCTAAAAAAATTAGCAGATTGATGATTCAAGTAGGCCGCAAGCCTTTTGTAGCTATGGATCCCATGGATTTGTGATTTTTTTTAATCAGTTGAATAAATTTTCTAAGCCTTTCAAGGGTAGAGTTGATTTGACTTCATAGAATCAATTCTATGACAAATTTTATTTTCTCCGAAGTTTACTTCACCTGTAATGTCCATAATAATTTTACTATTTTCATCATTACTTATATTCAATTTCATTCAAATCGAATTCACTTTAGCCATTATTTTATGGTATCGGAGGGAGTAAAGTTGAAATGAAATGGAATGAAGTGGATAATGATATTAATAATAAAATAAATAAATTAAAAATTAAAAATTAAAAATATAAATAATAATAAAGAAATAATTAAATTATTACAGATAGTACCGTCACATACATCGAAGAATACAGCCGACAACGTGTTAGGACTCGGGAATCGACCTGTCCATTCTGCTCAATCGAACACCCCATATGAGCTGACGTGTCTGGAAGCGACCCGCTTGTTTCGCAGCAGCCGAATTTCGGTTGTTTGTTTCCGTCGATGCAACCGGCCACGTACATCTTTACCGGATTTGATGGGATGTACTGCGTGAAAGATGGGAGTACCAAAGTCAGGCTGCTGAGCGAAAAGGTGCTGAAGATATTTGTATTTTTGTGACAATGTCAAATTTGTACAGTGTTATTGTTATCAAGACCCTGCAGTGACTTTTTAAGGGATGACGCTTTCCTAATTTCTTCCCACAGTATTACACGCATGACGCTTTCCTAATTTCTTCCCACAGTATTACACGCATGACGCTTTCCTAATTTCTTCCCACAATATTACACGTGTGGCATTCATACTGGCTGCTTAATTAAAAAAGTCTTATCATCGCTCATTTAAGTATGCCCGCAAAAATAATCTCATTTATACATATGAAAAAGTACAGTAACCGCCATTAGTTCCAAATTAGGCCAACCGTGTGGTTCTTCTAAAATGAAACCCACTGGCATATATGATGTATGATGTGCAGGCTCTATCCATTTATTAGTGGGGTTAGGGTGCATTTGGATGGATCAAAAGGGAGTATCTTCTACGCTCCTTTTTTAATACGCGTGTAACATCTAAATTATTATAAGAACTTTATTTTACTTCGTTATTATTTATATTTTTAATTATTTTTCTTTTACTTTTTTATTGAAAAGCCTATATTGTGGATATCATTTTTTACTATACTTTCTTAATGCATACTGTTCAAACAGACCCGTAGATAATAGCCACATTGCAGGAGTATATAATCAAACTTTTTTGTGTGACAATACCGAAAGAGGCCATGGAAGCGATGATGTTAGGTCTGGATTTCACTCTGGCAACCATATTGCTTGGGTCTCTAATCAAACTTGGTTTGTTGACCATACCTAAAGAGAGCATGGAAGCGATAATGTTAGGTCTGGATTTTGCCCGAGTCTCCAATCAAATTTGTTTCTCATACCATAAGTAAGGCGGCTAAGGATGCCATAATGTTAGGTCTGAATTTCCAAGTCATCCTCTCATCGAAGTAGCTCGAAATTATAAGTAGGCATAATCACAATTTTGGTGTAAAATTGTGTTGGTGTGTTGAAATCAGAGGGATGATGGACAACATGGCTGCCATCTTAATGTTCTGGTATTCGCTTATGTATATGCTTTTCTGCGACAAAACCATCCTTTTTACTCAACCATTCCCATTCTTGAAATCCAGAGTGGCCTCACAAATTAAATGTGTAAATTGAAATCATGATATCTTACAACCCCTAGCCCTGCAATTTCAACTCTAATTATGTTCATTGATTTATAAGATCCATGTTATGCATTGTCTCCTTTGCCCTAGGAAGTGTATAAAAAGGCACGAGATTTATTAGATGAATTTCATGATGAAATATAAACAGCGTTAATGAATCATAAGTTATTGCAAATCACGAAGTCTGCAATGATGAAGTATGATTTTAAATTTTTATTAGGATTTTATTTTAATAGGATCCATAATCGAAATCAGGTGCAGATAGATAAACCAATGGTATAATCTATGAAATTTACATGAAAATGGCTGTCTATAGTGAAAGATATAAAGCCTAAATATGTTAGTGGGGCCACTGCAGTTTACACTGAATACGTGGCCCACCCCTTATCACGGGCTTCATTATCCCACAGATCCCTTAATCAACTCAAATAAGAATCCTAATTTTACCTGGATTCTATTGATAAAAAAATCTTGAATCCCAAACTCCATATGACCTGGCAATTTTGCATGAATTAAAACAAAAAAGGTGACATAAATTAGACGTCATCGTAATTAATATGCAAAAAAAAACCTTATTATAATTTCAAATTTACCTTTAAAATTAAGAGGCATTACAGAGTTCAAGATTCCAGACTGAATGGAGCTTCTTCTTCTTTTTTTTTTCTTTCGTTGCATAATGAGGTAGCGAAGGTTGGTTGAGTCCACGGGTAGAAATTCATACTCCCTACGGCTCTGTCTACGTGCAACCCACCTTGAAGCACATGTATCCCTTTAGCCCACAAAATCAACCGCTCATGCACGTTATTACTGTTTTTAGAGTGCACTAGATTCCTTCACACGACGCCATTCCACTGTCTCTCTCCTGCTGCTTTCCAAACGATTTGCATGTAACGAGGGCAATATCTTATTCTCCTTTCTGGATCCTGACAAAATAAATGCAAAGAGTCCTTTGTCCAAAAGATGAAACGTCTGTAGCTAAGAACCTAGGTCCCAACATCAAAAGCCAATCCCACTCTAAAGATTCAGGATCCAAACCTAGTCCAAAGGCTCAGTGCAAAAATTCATTCCTCACAATAACCCAGGAAGAACAAGAAAGATCTAAAAATCTTACTCTCAAAATTGCTTAGAATGTGAATTTACTAGTTTTAGTAGAATCTAATCCGTTGTTGGTTTACTAGTTTGGGCAATCTATGGTCAAACTATTGAGAAATTGTCAAACAGGAGATATCCATGTATGTAGCATTGTCTGAGAAATTCCAGTTAAAGTAATAGAGCAAACAAGCCTATTTGGAGGCGTGAAAATATTTTAGATGAAGAGAATATTTGTTAAGAAGCAATTAGGAAAATTTCCAGCAAAATAATTCATCTATAATACGGTCCTAGACCATGTAACTGACTCTCTTACCTCTCAAGAATTCAATGGGGGTTAATGGGAATTGAGGGGAATACGAAGCCTCCATTTTACTTTTAGAAATGTTGTGGAGTTGCAAGATAATTTGACCTTTTAGAAGCATGTAGTGGTTTATTTTCCACAACTAATGAGAGAGATTTTCTTATACTCTTCAAGCGTGATGAACATCATTTTCTTCAATGAGGGAAGGGAGATTTTTCCCGTATGCACTCCCAACTCCAAAAACTGGCGTGCGATTATCCGTCATGCTGCTTGCTTAACTTTCTTACAAAATCGGATTACCAGAAATTTTATTTTAGGGTACCATATTGCATCCAACCCGTCGGAAAGTGGTTCTTGTTTATCCAACCTCATAGAATATTTACAATATTATTTTTAAAAAAAAAAATTGTACAGAATGCATAGAATATACATTTAATGATTTAAACAATATGCAGAACGTACCATGGTCAAATTATAGAGCTAAAAAGAATTTAAATTCTATAGAAACGATCCGTGTCCTGTGTGTAAGATATCAGATTCGTGTCACAACTTCACCATATCCGATGGTTAGCTGTTTCAATTAGTTTCAGTTAGCTGGTTCAATTAGTTTCAGAGCGTCAAGCATAAAGAGACGAAGCAGCAAGCAGGAAAATACAGAGACAAAAACGCAGCAAGCAGGAAAATACAGAGAAAAAAACGAAGGAGATATAATGGGTGGAAACCTAGAAAAATATGATTTCTATTAAAAATAAGAAGAATTAGGAGGAAGAGTTACAAGAGGCAGTTCTAATGGAATCGAAATCTATAAACAGTATCGATGTGTTATCTCTTGTTTTCAGTGTTCTTGCCTCACTTAGCACGAAATTAGCTATCCTCTCTGCTGAAGTCTCTCCTCTGTCCACACTGTACTTCTCCCTTGTCTGCCACCAAACAAATAACCAAATATAGAAAAATAAAAAACTAATAATAAAAAGATTTCAGAATCAATCAATCAAATGGATTCAACATTAGAAAGGGTAGAGTTTTACATAACATGGTGGTAGTTTGGCTCAAGCCACGCATAAACAGCTAAGGATGATGATGATGATGATGATGATTATTATTATTATTATTATTATAAATAAATAAATAAAGAGCCTAACTACATCTCCAGTGGAAGTTCACCATATATGGGAGGAACTATACAGGTACAGATTTAACATCAAACATGAATCCAAAGAGGATTAGGTAAAACACCTGCTACACCTAATGTGCAAAGCCATCTTCCCTATGGGCCAAAGGTATCACTAATATCATTTATTTCCTTACATTCCAAATTCGATATCTTGAGTCTTGACAATGAAAATCAGGAATATTGGTAATCTACGTTAGCCATAGAAATAGATCAATTTCCGCAACACGTGGCCCACTTCAGAAACCAACCATAACCTTTTTCCTTTTAAGATCCTATTTCTACATACTGATCAGTTTGGGCTAAATCCCAACTCAAACCTACTTTATTTTTAAAACCCAACCCAATCCTAAAAATTTCAGTTTAACTTCAGAGTATCAGAACGACAAATCAAGTTAATAATTCAGCATACTTCTAGATATCACAAATTTATCAATTAAAACTTTATACAACTAGCTTGGAGAAGGAAATAAATGCTGAGCATTTTATTTTCTCCGTATCCCCAAACAACTTTGAATTAGAAATTTGAATAACTTTTTTAGTCTTCATGTTAATGATAGAGTTACATGTCTGACAGCAACTTTATCAGCAAAATAAAAAACAACATTTATTGAACAACTAATGCAAACCACATTTTGGAAAGCTGCATTAGCATAACAATTCTAAAATTGCACATACCTTGGTGTGCAACATGGTGGGGTAATTAGCAACCTTTCAAAGCCAGTGTAAAAGCATAGTAGAAAACCCATCTTATATCAACCATGGGTGATGGAGAATGAAATATTGACAGAAAGAGGGAAAAAAATATAATTCCGAAAGAAGCGCAATGATATATATATATATATATATATATATATATATATATAGAGAGAGAGAGAGAGAGAGAGAGAGAGAGGGGCACTGTGGTAGAACAAGACAGAAAGAGAAAGTCAGTGTGTGGGACAAAAGATTGGTGATGTCAATGCTGCATGGAAGGGAATATAGTTAGGGTGTTTTATGTCATTAAATTGGGTTTGGATTTGGGGGGATTGGACTGAAAGAGGCATGGGAAGGTAGTTGGGAAAGGGGCGCAATGATGTTGGGGGGGCGCAGCGATGTGGCAGAAAATACTACTGGGGAGAGTGTGGTAGGAAGAAAGTTTGGTGAAGTTGATGCGGCAAAGGAGCGAAGATAGATGGGGCTTTACTGTGTTAAATCGGGTATACCCCTCAACCCTAACCAAACCAATTTAGGAATCCCAACCCAACACCGGTTGGGTTTAGGATGACCCAAACCCAGTTTACACCCAACAGTAGGCCCCACAGTTGTGCTTGGCTATACCTAACAGCAGCTGGGGTGCTTTACCTGATCCTCTCTACCATAAATCCTAGAAAGAAAAGAGAGGTACATTTGGTACAAGATGCCAGCTGTTTCAGGGAAGTAGAAAAGTTTCCACAAAAGGATACCCAATTCTTCTCAATGAGAAACATTCAAGGATAGTTATATACCTGAAGAACAAGCTGAATTGCTCTCTTGATGCTGATGACATCCCATAATCCATCACTACAGTTTTAAACAACATTAATGAAGTTCATCAGGTGGAAAACAGGTGGAAAACAGTCAGATGCACTCATTTACACACTCAGAATAAAAGCAATAAAAAGGAAAATCAAGCAACAAGAACAAGGAAAAAGAGAACCAAAAAATAAAAAAAATACTATAGAGGAATCACCTTGCCATCAGGGCAAAGGCATTGCTTCCTTTGGGTATATGCACAGCTTGACTCACGTAGGGCTCTGAACTAAAACGAGCCTCCTGCTCTTTCAGAAACTTGTCTCCAAGCATGCGGCCAATATTCAAACCTACATGGATCCGATATCATTTTCTTGAGAAGTTAACAACAGAGTACTTCACGGAAAAGGAGAAACAAGGCATCACCACAGAGCCGCGTTTCGCCTTCTTTCAATGCAGGCCCAGCTTTTCTCAAACGGTCTCTTTCCGACTGACTAGTAATTCTATGGTCTTCAGTCATTGTGATATGCTTCTCACCAATACTGCCATGAAGGAAATATTAAAGTTCATGGACAAAAAATAAACAACTCGAACACATTCTTATGGTCATGACAGGGGAAGCAAATATACAATTTAAAGTCAATGACACCAATCACTCAAAATGCAATAGAAGGGAAGTTCACAATACACCAAAATTAAATTTAGCAGGCCTAATCATAACATTCTTTTAAGTATTGTAACTTTAGAGGATTTTTCTGTTAAAGACACATTAATCGTGGAGTCATAGAGCATAGCAAGGTTCGTGTAATTGACCACATTACTTAGGAAAATGGCTTCAGTTCCATTGACAATAACAAATACTTAGTGGGTAAGAGCTTAAGCTTGAAACTGACAGTAAGATCCAGGATTATTGGTTGAAGCTCTTAAACTTGGTACCAAAATAACAATCTTAGGTTAGATTTACAGCAAGAGCAATCTTGGAGAGAAGACTGAGAAAAGTGAACCACCATAATGTCAACAAGTAGCCAAAGCAACTTGCAAGTTTGTATGGCCTGCAAAGTAACTGCCAGCATAAAGTGGGTCACTAAAAACAACGGTTTGCAAATTCTGGCATATGTTATCATCCTACAGAAATTGTACATTAAGGGGGAAGGTTAGAAATAATCCCCAGTCTATATGCCTAAATGAACTAAACTAATGTTAGCTTAAACTTTCCTGAATATAAAAGAAGCCATTTTTTAGCGTTGGTCTGAACGGAATATTAAGTCCAATCTCAAGCTTCATGGCCAAGCTTTAGGTTTGTCTTGTTGGGTAAAATCCAATGGTTAACTAAATCCAAGCTAGGGTAAAATTAATTAAGACACTTGCTTAATATATTGTTTATACGTACATGCAGATATGCCTACCTAAACAAGCTAAGCCAAGCTTTCCAGTGAGTTGAAGTTGAGCTGAGAACAAGTTCACCCAAGTTTACACTTAGTTTGTTAACTAAACAGGACTAAACTTTTGACTTGACTTAGCCTTGTACTCCTAGGTCTTACGCTCAGCTTTGATTGTTGGCAGAACCAAGGCAAGCTGTGTAACCTTGGAAACTTCAGATAAATACCAATTTTTTTAGAGCTTCTACTCATGTTCTATAATTTCCACTTTCCAGTGATTTTGGCACAATAGCTAAAGCCCTTCTAGCTTGCTTTCCATTAGCCAAAGTACCCATCAAGCTAGATTAAAAGAATTATGAAGCCACTTGGGCAAGAAAGCTTTTCATTTGATAGGTAAGAAAATGAATGACAGTGTGACAACTAATAAACAATTTACAAATTGTGTAAAAGGTAGATTCTTTATGTGTTCCATTAGCCTACGACATGGCAGACTATCATCTGCTTCTCACCTGTCAGATGAAAAGCCCTTTTCATCAAAGCCGATATCCCAAGACATCTGACTTTCCAATTGCAAATAAGGAAGTAAGGTTTAGGGGAGCAGTCGTCCTTTCATAAAAAAAATCTGTGTTAAGCACCCCCATGGTCCCTTAAAGATCATTCTCAGCAGAAGTCTGAAAAACATCATAGTTAACGTAGAATGAAGATGTAAAATATCTTTCACAAAGTTGTTCAGTAGAAATCTGTCATTCCTTCCCCAATTGTTGAAAATGCAGTTGTTCATGGAAACAGGGCCAAACTGGTCCCTAGACAATTTGACAATATTTTTTTTATTCTTTATTTGTTCGCTAATTCCACTAAAATTTCAAAAGCAATCACTCAGTATTCCACAAATTTTTAACCTGAATCTGAAACAGAACCATAATCTATTTCACACTCAAATCAGGGTCCCCAGAAAAATTCTGAACTTTCTCTATGCACTGAAATTTTCATCAAATTTGTTCAATTACAGTGTCTTCCGATTTCATGTCTCTATGCAAAACAATGTCACAAACTCAGTCTTACCAATAGGTTGCATTTGGCAATGGGTTGCAATGGGGATGGAAATGCATTACACCAACCTCAACTACCGTACTAAGCATAATTTTTTGCCATAAATACTTATAGTTTTAACTTTTAACCATTAGCCTCTATTGATTTTAACTTTGCTTACTTTTTGGCTAATAAAATCCCCTATGTTGCTGAAATCATTTACATCTCCATTTTCATTTGCCTCCCTATTTCCACCTATCCAAACCAGAATATTCCAAAAGAGTTCTTAAATGTGTTTTGAAAAAAAAAAAAAGAAAATCTTGAACTTCTTTAAGATCATGCAGTCACTGAGAGGTTGTTGCATATTTGCGTACGGCAGTTTTCCTGCAGACTTCTAAGTCTTCTACACTTTGATAATTATTTATCAATCAATACCTGAAACTTTTATTCAATAGGGTTTCAGCACTGTACATTGCCCAAGTATTGGCTGATATTATTTGAAATATTAACAATGCAAAAAACATGTGAACAACAACAAGAATAACACCTGTGCTGATCATATCACAAATAGAGCAATAATAAAAAATATTAGATATAAGAACAATGTGCAGATAAGTGAACAAAATTAACAGGATGACAATAAATTTGCTAAACCATGGCATGTAGTAGCTCACATTTTTCTATTGTGAATGATTAAACTGAATGGAAAGAATATTAATGATAGTAGAAAGAGTTATTTTCACTTTAGAACCATGGTCATGAACATGCTAAAAATCCAATGCCAGGTGTGTTAAAACCTTAAAATATCCGGGCTGTGGATTCAATCCATCAACCAAGAATTAGAAAACAAAGGGGAAGAAAGACTCCATGCTTAAATTACATCGCAAGATATCTTGTGGGAACAAATGCACAAGGTAAAGTTCATGAAAGTTATTATAACATAAGACAGACAATCAGATCTATGTTGCCCTTTTCCATGTTCTGCAAAAATACTGATTGTGACACAAGGCCTTGACTTTGAGAAGGGAAAAGGCATCATGAGACATACTGTATAACACAAGCTGAATCACCAACATTCGCACATTGCACATAGAAATCTTCATGTTGATCAGCCCAAACCAGAAGAAGTGTTGCAGTACAACCCTGGAAAGGCAAGGATGTCAGGATTAACAACCAGATATAGCTGCATTTAACATCCTCTAAACCAGACAGAGAATAAAATTTGCAGGAAAAATAATAATAATAATTGAACCTCCATAAAATTCACAAGCTGTACCAAAATTGTCAGGTTCATGCTTGTCTTATTCCTAACTTCTAACCAGTAATGCTAAAACTAGAACTTGTCAACATTTTCCATCAAACCCAACCTAAAAACTCTGATCTCCCACTTGAAGTTGCATAGTATTGATGTTTAACACCTTCTGTAGTGTAGGATAACTAACTAAACCTAACACAACAAATATGTCATGTGCATATCAAACTGATGCCAATCTGAATCAAAGGTCCCACTGTAACATACAAAATATGTTAAAGATCTTATAACATATCAAATAATGAAGATAGTGAAAACAGCTTTCTAAATAGTGATGGAATGAGTCAACATTATCCACATGGCAAATCAGCCATACAGTGTCTCCACGGAATAGGAAAAATACAATGAATCATAAAGTTGATACCTTTAAGAAATGTTGACAAATCACAATGACATATTGAGGACCACCAAATCACCTACCCTACCCTAGGTTGAGCAGCTGAAACCAGTTTCTTAAACATTTTGGTCCAAATATATTGGTCGATTCGCTAAATAGATTCTGGTAAAAGGTCCAAAATCCATCCCACCATGATTTAAAGAAGAAATATAAGTGTACACCTGAGGATTAGGTAAGTTTGCTTGGACTCGCTGCTCAAATTCTAGACATATTAATGATTGCAAGTACATCTTTTAGATCATCTATCCAATTATCAGAGATAACATTGACATCATCATCAATAATGTGTATGGTCTATTGGCAATACAGATACTGTGACTAATGGTTGCGCTCATATGCATCACTTATACAAATTGCTGAGCATCAATAACAATATTGACTAAAGGTTGGGCTCACCTGCATCACTTATACAAATTGCTGAGAATCAATAACAATATATTAATAACATCAAAATTAATGATGTAAACCTTGGACTTAATACTTTGGCTCTTAATTATTTTAAATGTTTAAGCTTTGACTTATGATGTTTTATACATTTACTCTTTTTAAGTTTTGACCCTTTAGAATGATCTTGATCTAATGAATGTTAGATGAGTTGTAATTGTTGTTAGATAAGTTGTATTTGTCATAGTATTTAATCTTAAATTCTTAATAATCTAGCATTTAGTTTATTTTCAACATTTGCTCATTTCGTCATTCCATTATTACATATTTTAAGTATTATTACATTTATTTATATATTTTAGATAATGTGTCTTGCTTCACTCAAGTGTGCACCTCACTTATGTGCCTTGTGCCTAGGCTTCAGGAGGCTATTACACCTTAGTGCACTGTAGCGCCTTAACACCTTAGACAACTGTAAGCATGCATTACAATTTACAGTTTAACTTTAATTGTTTAAGAATATATTTATTATGCTTCCTCTCTTGCCTTTTTCCTCTTTGTAGTTACCCTAATTCTTTATACCACTATTCTATTCCCGAAGGGTATGTTTGGCTGGGTGGAAAAGGGTGTGTATTTGGATGTATAGTGTAGTAGAGAGTGTATTGCAAAAAAGACAAAATAGCATGATGAATAGTGTGTAGTTGGGTTTATATTTGAAAAAGTAGATAAATGATTGAAAGAATAGGGATGAATGATTAAAATATAGAAAATATATAGAGATAAATGATTGAACAATAGTGATAATGATTGGATAATAATTGAAAATAAAGAAATATAGGGTGTAGTAGGTATTACTTTGTTTGGTTGGAATTTAGAGTGTAGCGTAATTGAAGTCCCTACTACACATGGTGTGTAGTGATCCAAGCACACCCTAAATTTTTTTCTTCCCCTTGAGAGGAACCTTACTCTTTCTTCTAAATTTTCTTCATAACCATTTTAAATCAAGTGGCATAGCAAGACAAGCATGATAACTTTGTCTTGTTCATAAATTAATGGCAAAACATATGAAGATTTTGCACTTGCAGATAGCATTTGAATACAATTGTAGATAATGTGTATGGTTTGTGAAATTGCTAACAACTTATACAAAGTTTTTAGATTATTTACCAATATGCCTATGCTATAAAAAATAACAATGGTTCATTAAAAGCCATCAAAGGGACTATGGGCAGCGCAGAGAGAGAGAGAGAGAGAGAGAGAGAGAGAGAGAGAGAGATTAGCTCCCACCTTAAAGAATGCCTTAATTTCTTCACATTTTCTCCCTACTTTCATTAATTGTGATAATATAAGATTCTAGTGAGGTAATCTCTCTACTTTTATTTTCTCTTCTTATAAATATTACCATGGCATGCCCGCAATGGCCCACAGCTACCCCATGTTGCCATAATGGCACATCAGCAATGCCACTTTTTTTTATCATAAGTGTCTACTCATGACCAGTATTCACTTTATTGATAATTAACGATATATCAATGGCCCCAAAAAAGATACTGCCACTTTTATTGAAGATAATATGGTTTAATCTGGAACTTTATTGGAAAAATAGAGAGACCTTTAAAGAATAAAGAAGAATAAACAAATTTTTAACTAAACTTCATGATAAATTAAAACAAATACAAAAATGAAGTACACAGTGATATAAAAATGTATAAATAATAAACACCAAGGGTCCATTTGGGAATTAATGGAAAAAAAAAACAAAAAAGATAAGGAAAAAGAAGAATCTGGAAAAGCAAAGGAAAATGGAGAAATGATGTGGTAAGAGATAATTATTAGAAATAAAATGAATAAAGATAAAATAAATATAATTTTTAGATAAAAAAGGAGATATAATTAAAATAATAGGAAATAGCGAGGAAAAAGTAAAGTTGTTGAGATAGTTAAATGCCCCATTAATTAAAAGGGTATGGGGAATACAAAACAAACAAAAAAGAATAATAGCATTAATGATCCTACCAAAGAGAATGGCTAATAACCAGATTTTGTGGGTTCTCAACAGGGGATGCAAAAAATTCAATAACTGCTCTAGAAGCAAGTGCAAATAGGAATGAACATGGCGGCTAGTTGTTCTACCTGGCAATTTTCAGGACATTAAGTTAGGTCCAGTGTTCACTTTAGCAATAAATGTAAATGCATAGCTGCTCTCGACAAGGGATAAAATTTATCAGAGATAATTATCACCCATGTCACCTAATTTTATCGCTTAGAACAAAAATTTAAATAAAAAATTAATAAAATTTTGAATCCAATAATGATAAGCATAAATTCATATTTGGATGAAAAATATTATATCAATTTTCATATTTGTTAACCTACAAAATATATAAAATATAATTTTTATAAGAAAATTTTGAGATGATATCAAATTGTTTGTTGGAATCACAAAACAACATGTTAGCACCATAATGATAACTCAGAAGTCTTACAAGGAAAAAAGAGGATGGTGAAAATTTTATGTCAAAGAATTTTTAAGCATATCCTAACGTCGACTTCTTATTATCCATTATTATCAATGTCTCTTTGTTCAATACATTTGAACTTTTAATTTTGCATTACAACGTTATTATGTGAGGCTTACAACAAAACACATCTCTAAGTTAAATTACAACACTTAAGAATGCCTCTAATGAATAAAGCGTCGGCTGAAAGGAAGCATCCAACTGTAAAATTGTAGAAATGAATGAAGTCCATATCGGTGCATGAATGAGATGCAATGAATAAGATTTTTTAGACCTTTTGGCTTGAAAATAAGAATTGAAAATTTTAAGAGTGAAGTAAAAAATAATTGATGGTCTTGATTTCAAATGTGGGTCCTAAAAATACAATGAGATGCATATAATATTATAAATCTATGACTTATGGAATTATTTTCTTCTTTCTCCTTTGTTCATCCAGCACTCCCAATGTTCCCACCACTTTTGTTTTAGACAGAGGTGGATTTATGCTCCCATCTTGTGCTGTCAACATGCCATTCATCTCCACCGTTCAAATCATTTCTTAACCTTGAAAACACTACTAGCAACATTTCTTTGAATTTTAGGATTACTTTAAAGGATTTTATCATTTTCAAAGCTGATATTTTATTGACATTCTTTATCACTGATAATTATCATCAATAAATCAATAATACAATAATATTCCAACACTGGTTGGGACCACACAAGGTGTCGTTGGAGAATAAAGCACTCAAAACTAAAAAGATTATGCAAACTTAGCAGAGGTGGGTTTATGCTCCCATCTCATGCTGTCAAACATGCCTTTCATCTGCGCCATTCAAATTATTTCTTAAACTTCTGGGAGAGGAGGTGGCCCAGGTATTTAAACATGTCAGCCCACTCAAGGTGGATGAGGACTACCATGGTGCCAAAGAGGATGGGGAGGATGACAGCAACATATCCTTGGTCTAGGGTGATCGCACAAAAAATGTCCATGAGCATTTGCCAGGAGGAGGGAGCCTGTTGTTTGGAAAATTAATCGGAAAGAGATGATGGGAAAGATGGCCGACTGGGGATTTCATTTTCCCTGTCACTATTCACTTTATCAAGACATGCATGAGGTTGGTTTAGGGTTTACACCATGTGGATGGAGATAGGGATTATTACGTAATTCAGGTTTGTGAGGGAATTGTTGCAGGAGGGCTAGGGTGTTCAAGGCCTATTCACAAACTCACAGACAGGCCAAGGCATTGGACAATCCCTAATGTAATATAGGCTTTTGTACAGCAGGGTTTTTAAGAAAATAGAGATGGAAGATGGGAAAGGGGCAGTAAAGCTCAACATGTATTACAGGGGTAATTTTGGAACTTTAGTAGAATAGCATAAACGCTTGTTTGGAAGTCGGCATATCCACACATAATCTAAAGCATACAAATTATTAGAAATTTACAAACTGTATAGGTTTATTTGCAATTACATTCAAATGTTTTATATCAATATGCAAATTTCCCCCAAACATACACCTCGACTTCTTTTGTATGTGTGTTATTCCTTTAATTTTGGACAATTAAGCAAAACAAAAAAAATGAAACATGTTTACACCAGAGGGCCAAGCCAGATTGCAATTTTGTCGCCTAGCAAAGGAGAAGAAAGAAAAACTTTTGTTAAACTACATTAATATAAAGCAACTTCTCTCCAAAGCCCATGATATAGCAGAGGAAAGGATTTTCCACTAGTTCCAATTCATCGATCTTATCAGGCCTCTCTTCAACTCCCCCAATTACAAACTTTCTAGTTATCGTATTCATAGAATAGTTCTGACCACTAATCTGTGAAACATTTATTTTGAATGGATTATCATAAGATTTATTTAGAAGACAATATTCTATCCACAATCATGGAATTGAAGCTTATCTAAGGCTCATTTGAATATTTTGTCTTTCATGCCAATAGCGTTAAACGAAAATTCTATGTCCATACACAATTAAACAATGTTAGGCATAAAAGGTGGGAGGGGGGGGAGGAAGACTGGCTTAACTCCATGAGCAAGGCAACCACCCTAATGCATGTACACAGGCAGGGAGGGGGTAAAGTTTTTCAAGATTGTCTAACAAGTTGATGCAAGTTAGACTATAAACTGTCAGCAGCTTTTATTATTCTAAGCAATTTTTTAACATGCCATTCATTCTGTTTCCGAATAATTAATACTTGTACGGTTACAATTCGTCATGTAAACTCCATTTGTGGACCACAAGGAATTATTTAGAAACTCACCTCTGAGTTTTTACTATGAGATTTAGAAAAGATAACAACCATTCCATGTAGAAAATGCCTAATTTTATAAATCAAATAAAATTGTCAATATATAATTGAGTAACATGAAAAGTATGGCGCACAGGAATAAACAAAGCAAGATGTTCCAATTTGTATCATAAAATATAACTGTTATATTTTGAAAGAAATGGCAAAAATAAAATCATGCAAATGTCGGTGGAAATTTTGGTCTCCATTGCCAAGAGAAGGTGAACAATTAAGGGAGAAAAGCAGGTATCATAAAAAATGTATTATGGATTTTTGAACTAGAATATGAATTAGAACCAGTGAACTAATTATTGATATTATTGACAATAATATCGTTCTTAAGGTCTAACGATAAAACCCAATTAAAACGAAATTATCAATGTTTTTCCGTATTTATCAATAATTTATCGATATTATTGGCAAAATATCGATAAATTGCCGATAAATTGGATGGTTTTATCGATAATATCAATGGGTATATCAATATTATCGATTTGACACTAGAAGTTCCCCATCCAGATGCTGTGAACCCCAAAACCCTACCCAAACGTTATTTTCTCTCCTCTAAACGCTCATTACCATCATATACGAGCAAAATCGAAAAGTCCTTTTATGATTAAGTGACCAAAAAACTGCGTTTTGAATATCTAAATCCGGTTTTTCTATCCATGTGTCCCAACACTGTGAAGGTATGAAAGTTTGATTTTCTACTTATTTTTGTTGTTTTTTGTTGTTGTTGTTGTTGTTCAAAATCATATATTTGCAATGTTTTATGCATTAAAGTGTTGATTTAACAAGATTTGCACAACCAAATCTGTCAGATTTGGGCTGATTGGGGAAGAATACGAGATATGGGGAAAATCCCCAAATCATTTGATTCATCCCAAATTAATTAATGTTTATGCATGAAAACACAGATCAAATGTTAGATCCATTGAATCAAATGATTTCCAGCAAAAAAATTATTTTTTTTTTAAATTACAAATTTTGGGGGAAAAGCCTAAAATGTTATTTCTTTTAAAAAACAATGTTTTGAATCTTTAGATCATGATAAAAGCTCTAGACCTAGCTATTTTAAGCAATAATTTTTATGGAACATATGTAAACAGATTTTTTATTTTTAAATTTTAATTTTTAATACTAATTATAATTTTTATTAAATAAATAAAAAATAAATTTATATATGTTGTGTTAATTCACAGGTAGTATCATAGAATTATAAATATAACCTGAAAAATATATGTGATAATTTTTTGTTTATCACAGATTTTTAAATAATTTTTTTGAAATAATTGTGAAAAATAAAAAAATTTCCTAAATTTTGTAAATATGTTTCTTCAAATATTTTGAATATGTAGTCCTTTTTAGACCTTTTTGGATGCATATAGTGTGAAGATCTAAATATCAAGAGTGTTCGAGTCTTAAAAATGTTCATGTTGTGTTGTGTGAATGTAAAAGAAAAAATTAATTTGTTTTGATTTGATATATTTCAGGTTGCAATTTAAAGATGTCAACAGATAGGAATGGTACGAGGAGTAAAACAAATAACAAGCCTAATAATCTTACATGAGAACATGGAAACCCAGTTCCAGGCAACCCACTTGGAGCTAAATGTAACTACTTCAAGCAAGTTATAGAGGGGGGGGGGGATCACAAGACCAAGGTAGCACTTGGCTTGGAGTAGTCCACATGTTAAGAATTGTCCTAAGGTGCCTAAAGAGGTTAGAACACTTATGAAGGAGGCTATTCAATCAGGTACTACTACTAGAAGAGCTCAACAGCAAAAGGAGAAGGAAATTACAAGGGAATTGGGTGGTTGTGATATTGATGAGGATGAGGATGATGATGATGGAGATGAGAGGGAGCAGATGAGGCGGGCTATGAAGGCTAGTAGGGCAAAGCAATGGGCTAGAAAGGAATCGATTAAATTGGAGAGGGATAGACCTAGTTTCTATGGTTCTACAAGAGAAGTTGGTGGGGGAAGCAGGTAAGGGGGACTGGATGAAGGAGGGAGACAAAAGGGAAGACTCAAGAAGTTCTTGAGTTGTACATCATCTATAAGGGGATCGCAACCAAAATTGTATGAACAGGCTGGTGGGTTTCAGAAGAAGATGACTCAAATGTACAAGAAGGGTAGAGACAGTGTAAAAAATCTTGGAACTCATATCTCTAAATTCTTTATTTATGGTGTTATCCCTCTATACTTGGCGGATACTATAGCTTTCAAGAATATAATCCATATTGTAAAGATAGAAGGAGAAGGTATCCCACCTCCTTCAACATACAAGATTGGGGGAACATATATTGACCACGAGGACCAAGAAATGAAGGACTAGATTAAATCTATGACTCATACATGGGAAACATGAGTTGTCTGTGATGTGTGATGGGTGAACTGGCCCCACAAAGCTCAGTATCATCAACTTCATATTGTATTACAGAGGCACTACAATTTTTGTAAGTCTGTGGATGCGTCTGTGGATGCATCTAAGCATATCAAGGATGCAGCTTATATTCAAGAGATTATTGAGAAACAGATTGAAGCCCTTGGCTCAAGTTTTTATGTGGTACAAATTATCACAGATAATGGATGTGCATTTAAGAAGGCTGGAAAAACTCTAGAGAATAAATTGCCTTTGTATTGAACTCCTTGTGCAGCGCACTGTATTAATCTCATTTTGGAGGATATTGGTCGACGACCAAGTGTTCGTAGTGTGATTGGGAAGGGACGACAGATTACCAAATTCATTTACAACCATAGTTGGATGAAGGTACTGTTTCATGAGGCATCTGATTATAGGAGGGAGATTGTATGTCCAGATAAGACTCAATTTGCCAAGAATTATATTGCACTAGATAGTTTATGAAATATCAGGTAAGCACTCAATACAGCAGTCAACACTAATGTGTGGCACGATTCAAGATATGCACACACTAAGGGATGGAGGTGGAGAGGATCATTATGACGGCTTTCTTTTGGGATAAAGTACGATCGGTGTTGTACATTCTAGAACCCATATATAGGGTCATGAGAGTGGTTGATAATGAGACTTATCCAAATATGGGCTCTTTGTACGAGGCATTTCAATTTATGAAGGAGTCCATACAAAAAAATGTGAGAGGTGGCCACTGGGTAATTGGCATCATAGAAGATCGCTGGAAGAACATGCTCCGTCATCCATTACATGCAACCGGTGAGTTTTGTCATACGAATTGTAATCTTATTATTGTAGTCTTCTCTTATGTATCTTCTTCTCTTATGATGGAATTGCAATCTTATTATTGCAGTGCATTTCTTGAACCCAAAATACCACTATGAGAGTGGTCTTGAGGCTTATATGGAGTTAAGTGGGGCGGTGTTTTAAGTCTTTGAGAAGTTATTTCCCAATCACTCAAATACGAGTGACTTTAGGACCGGGATAAATTACTTATGATGTTCACCGAATATACTTCATTATCTTATTTAGTGTGATAAATAAAAAAGATTAATCCTTTTAAATGTTCCAACAGTTGATGGCTTTCCGTGAAGCACGGGAGATGTTTGGAAAGGCAGTGGTAGTTCAATCACAGTCACAAGTTACCTTGTATGTAATTGTTTTCAAACCCGATGGCATTTTATACTTGCATATTTATGTATTATTTACAAATACTAATACATAATCTTGAACTGATCATAGGCGAATGGTGGAACTTACATAGCATGGAAACCCCAACACTTAGGCTACTAGCAGTTCGAATTCTAAATCAAACGGTGTCTTCATCGCCATATGAGCGAAATTGGAGTACATTCTCCCTCATCCATACCCAAAGAAGGAATAGACTAGGGTATGAAAAGCTCAAAAAGCTTGTTTTCTACCATTATAATATGAGACTACGGGAGAGGATACTACAAGAGGAAAATAAGGAGCCTGATGACCCTCTAGATCAGATGATGATTGGGCAACATGCACAAATGAAAGAGGATGATACCAAGTAAGATCCATTGTATGAAGAGCTGCGATCAGAAGATCTAGATGGACAAAATGGAGAGCCAACAGAAGCTATTGCCCAAGAAGCCAGTGCACAGGGTGTTGATATAAAAGGGGTGCTATATCGAGAACGGACCCTAGAAGTGACATTTGATCCATTACAAACCCAGTCGACTGTTAAGGGAGCCTCAGAGATATCTCAGCAATTGTCGAGTACTTCTTCGTCATCAATAACAAAAAGCGGCGACGATGATACTGGTAGTGGTGGTGGTGGTGGTGGTGGTGGTGGTGGTAAGGGTGGTGGTGGCGGTAAGGGTGGTGGTGGCATTGGTGGAGATAGCTCATCATACCCACAGAGTCAAAGGCCCTTTAGCCAATTTACTTGTGAGGGGTACACACATGCTACACAAGATGAGGATCATAAAGCACGCCCTTCAATCAGGCGATATAAGAGAAGGTCTGGAACTAGGAAGGGCAAGGAGCCAATTGAGGATAACACACTTACAATTAGCATGGCATCCATGAATTTAAATGGCAGTAGAGAAAAGTCTTCCTATGGGCCAGATCCTTTATCACATTCATACCCATATAAATGGTCAGATGATTCTATATGGAATCACAACAGTCTATCATATCAGTCATCTCAACTCAACTTGGCCTCAGATTATATCCAACCATATGGGTATATATCATCAAATTACCCAGACAATGGAGTAGAATCATCAGCTTATTATTCCCTTTTTAACTTTCCTTTCACATATGCGTATGAGTCTACACGTCAACAAGATGACGATGAACTTGAGGAACCTGCACGACACTCTACTTGGTATTAAGGTAAGAGTTATTGTTTAGTTTTAATTTTCAAAACACTACCATTTTTTTTGGTATGCCTGTGACTTAGGTATATAATGTTTAATATAATGTTTTTTCTTGTGAAGATTTACACTCCTTAAATCAACCTATATGCATTTCTCATTTGTACATTCATTATTCATGTAATAGTGGCTTTTTTAATCCAATTTTTTGCCCAAATTGTGTGTTTACATTTATCATAATTTATTACAAAGTTTCACTGAAATTTTTTTTTCTCTATTTTTCTAATTTTTTTTCTATTTTACTGATAAACTTCCAAGAAAAAACGATAATATCCCCAATAAAAAAAAGTAATATCTTTTTTCCGGGCCACCGATAAATAGGTATTTATCGATAATATGAACACTGATTAGAACTATCATACTAAGTTCTACAAATGCTGGTTATCACCAAGATAAAGAAATGTTTGATCCTGATAAGCAGAAATCACAAAGATTACTGTCACAATCCACATACTGCAACAGAAATGAACAACTTGATGTTAAAAATGTCAAAGCAAAGAAAGCAATGATATGGGATGAAACCTCATACTGATGATTCATAGCTGCCTCTGTCAGAAAAAAGGCATCCCTAAGGATTTCTGAAGCATCACTTAGGGAAAGAACCCTCTCTCGCCTTTCTGAAACTGACAACATATCAGCAACCATCTTGGGCAGTGTCCTACACAGCAAAATAATGAACGTTAACAACTGAAAATTCAATGGAACAAAAGATATTCACTACCCTGTCCATTTGTAATTTAGATTATCCACAAATTATAAAGCATATGAAGAGGAACTTGCTAAGAAGATTGAAAAGATATGAATTTCTGCATCAAGTCGACAGTTTGTCCCAGTTAACTCAGAAGGCCTCTTAGAACTTATCACTTGGTTTCCCAGCATTTTGGATTACCACTGCCTGGTCAAGTAGCAATTCACTGCATGATATCCCTTTTGTCTCCAATCCATAGGGAAACAAGCCAATCCAAAAACTAGCAGTTCACTTCATGATCTCCCTTTTGCCTCCAATTCATAGGCAAATAAGCCCCATGAGAAAAGTGCTTTGGCATGCAAGAAAGCATTTTCAACACATTCTTTCAACTCAATGCTGAAAAAATACATTCAGTAAAAGAAAAGTTAAAAGCTAACCATGAAATGAGAAACAAACATACCAAGAAAAAACATTTTCGCCATCTTTATCATGGACATGGTAAGAATATAATATTGACCCTCTGTTAGCAAAACCCAATTTAAAGCTTCATAGTTCGGGAAAATACATGGATAATAAATAAACCATTCAAATTTGTCTTTTTCATAAGGAGGATAGCCATTAGCCACATTATTGGCAAATCCTCCCCATCCATTTGGGTTTTTATGTCCTTGGCTACTTGGTTGAACCTCCATTTAAAAGATGGGAGAACCACTTGGGTAAAGCTATGCTAAACCAAAATTTTGAAAAACATGCTTCAACATATGGTTATATGCAGGTAGTATCCATGACTGAGAACTACTACCCATTTTCAAGTAAAAAGTGTAAAACATCCATTTTTGGACCACTTTTGCAAACCATAGTCCAATCTTGTCTCTATGGAATAAATCCCATTCATAAGTTGGCCCACCAAACCAACAATCCTAGCATCCCTTCTGTGCAACAAAGATGTTTCCATTTGCAGGTGAGCTTCATGACACTCTTACATGTCATGGTAGCAATGCCCCTATGAGATATCACTGCAACACAATTCACAAATAGAAGGTTCTATCATGCATAAGTTTGCCAATGGCTTTGCCATCTTGACAAGAATCATGATTGGAAGAAGAACAACTAACTTGCTAGCAGAGTTTGCTGCCGCTACTCCTCCATGCCCATCAAAGATGCCGAATAATCCAAACTGCATCACACAATTTTCATCAAAGTTAATATTCAAGGATGGTGAGGAGAATCTCCCACAATAAAATTGAGTAACAATAAAACCTTGTCAATTTCAGGAAATGGCCACTGGTAGTAGCACACATCTTCCATAGGAAGCTTCTTTCCTCCTCGGCGCAAAGACATGGGATCAGAAGCCATTCCAAGTCCAAAGGGAATACTATGTCTATCATGCCACGTGATCTGTACCTGATATCAACAGCAAGAGTAGGGGTTTATTGGACCAAGAAATGGGACAGAGTAAATGAAATCATTGAAATCTTAAATGTCTCTTTCAACAGAGGAACAGGATAGGAGACAAAAACACAATAAAAGACAATGCTGATTATGACCTTTCGAGGAAGAAAATCTTTTTCACCTATTTGCTTTGGTAATGACAATGTCATTAGAATTCTTTCTCATGTTACATGGTGGATTCAATGTTTAAAAAAAGAGAAATCCCTTGCAATTGATTATCCCTTTAGCATTCAAATCAAAGGGAAACTAATTTTCACCATTGACTTGTTAAGGTCCTTACTCTATTCTAGAGTAAAGGAAATACATTTCCTCATATGATATTCGTACTTCATAGATGGCTGCATGAATGATGATTTCATTTCCCTTCTTTTAGATTTCCCATGTTCCACCCAATCAAACTGTCCTGATGACCTATGGGTGAAGACTATTGGTTGTAACTAGATAAAGCACTCAAATGAGCACAAGATAATAAAACCAGATAAAGTGCTGACCTTCAGTCATATCTACAAGAAACAAAAATTAAAGGTCAATCTTTTTCTTCAAGCAAACCTCCTCATTAGATTTGTTTCTCTTCACAACATGCTTGAATAGAAGTTGGGGTGGTCAATCCGAAAAGAACAAATTTTACCTGAGACCAGTATTCTAAGAGGTTTTCATCATCTAAAACATTCTTGAGACTCAATAGATCCCAAGCACAAAGGCAATAATCCAAGGATGTTCGAAAATATGGCTGGAAATGTTTATTAAATCAAGCATAAACATCCCACCAATATATAATCAAAAGAAAGCTCTTGGCCTCCGCATTCCTAGCTCTTCAAATCTTCTCACTCATATGGCATCAGCAGGTTTATCAGACACCTTGTTGTTTTAGCTAGCCAAATCTTATTTATTGCAGCTAACCATATTCACCTATACAGCATCAAAAACAGATGTCAGACTCCATTCTGGGTTATCTGATTCATGTATAGAGAGAGTGGGTTGCTTGGTTCCTAATCCTCCATTTTCCAACCAGTATATAAAGTATTGGCATGAACATTATTATAGCCAATGAAGCTATATCCAAGTAATAGTATAGATACACAACCTAAAACATATTTAGTGTCTGCTATTGGAATTATCGCCAATTACCAATAATATCAGCAATATTGGCAAGTTTTCTTTTTCTCCCCTTTTTTTTCCCTTTTCTCTTCTTTTTTTCAGAGTCAAAGATGTTGCAAGGGTCATCTTGGATAGGTGTAATGAAAGCATGATGGGGTATGTAATGTAAAAGAGAATACAATATAGAAAAGACAAAATAAAATGATGAATATAAGGTAAAAGATAGTTAATGATTGGTATAGAAAATGAAGGATAATGACTGGAAAAAGTAAAATAATGAGTGAAAAATATTGGGGTACCGATAGGAAAGATAAGAATAAAAGCCTGAAAAAGGGAAATGACAAGAAAGACAGAGATTGGATGCACTACTTACTCTTTTGGTTTGAGAATGCGGTGTCTAAAGGGTGTAATGCATGAAAGGGTGTAATGCATGATGTAAAAGGGGTCATAAAGGCTACAACCCCTGTAAACTTATCAAAGCAGGCCCTGAAATACAAAAAAAAAAAAAAAAAAAAAAAAGCATCACCAGGATTAATCCCCAAATGCCCCATATTCCACTTGTGCAGCCCTAAAATATACATTGTTGAAGAACAGCAATCAGCTCCAGCCATATCCCTGATGGATGCAATGACACCACCATCAATAGCTCCATACTTTTTTAAGTTAATACCTTTTATCACCAATGTAATGTAGCGGCTTTACTTGATTAGGCATTTTACACTGTTCGTTTTGCTTGCAAATCAATTACATCTGTGAGTTAAAAGTGAATAAGCTGCAAAAGATTGGATTAATATTTTATGGAAAAATTATTATCGATGGATGATTAGAAAAGGCAATATTTCCTGCAAAGTGACGTTTAGGATTTGTTGGGAAATGAGAATTACCATCAGATTATGAAATACAAACAGAGTACTTAATCTGAATTTTCATTTCCAAAAAGAAGGAAATGTAACAATTTCTTTATTGTGAAGTCATTAATTACTCCAGTAATACAACATCTGTAAATGCCTATAAAGAAATTCAACTCCCCACCAATGTAGCATGGTTCTCCAATTCATGAAGGTATTACCTAAATCATTCCAAACAAGATAAAACAGCTTTCCTAGACCCACTGGGCCACAGGGCACTGCATCAATAAATGCTCACATGATTCATCAAGTATGGAAACATGGGGCAAAAATTCATCAACAGAAAATTTTGCTTATTTAATTTGTCCACTGTCAAAAGTTTGGCTAAGCATCCAAAGACAAGTTTCGAAAGTACCAATCTTATTGAGATGTCTTGTGAAGAAAATCATTCATACCATCAGTTTGTATTTACAAGAACAATAGCATTCTCATCATCCATGCAAACTGACAAATGAGTGCAAATTTATGGTCTGATTGGTAGCCCAGATTGGAAAGGAACAGAAAGGAAGGGGAAATTATATTTTCTAATTCAGCGTATACCCACCATAACAACCCTACTTTTTCCTATCATTAACTATATTTCAGACCATTAACCCTATCTGTTTTAACTATTTTCACTTCACAGCTGACATCATTTCCAATACTGCTAACATCCTTTCCATCTCCTTTCCTTTCCAATCAATCATTCAGACTAGGTAAAAAAGAGGAGAAGGGCCTGCAATCACTTTTTTTTTCTTATTTTGTTTCTTTTTGCCTTTC
Source organism: Pouteria campechiana (assembly GCA_036873735.1). Classification (NCBI taxonomy): domain Eukaryota; kingdom Viridiplantae; phylum Streptophyta; class Magnoliopsida; order Ericales; family Sapotaceae; genus Pouteria; species Pouteria campechiana. The sequence continues at coordinate 87,245 of JAYJMB010010423.1, forward strand.
CTGCTTTTGTTAAATGGTGGAACAGAAAGTTGAGTTAGCAGCTTGAACAAGTTAATTGGTAAAACAATTATTAAACCAGAGCTCTACAAGACGCAAAAAATGCAAGAAATGCCCTATATTTTCTTTAATTTTTACATTGTTTTTTGAATTGGAAATCATGAGATCACTCGATGAATGGTCGAATGGATGGATGGATTGATACATAAATGCATGAACCAATGGAATGGATAGAGAAGGGTTTAAATGCCCAGATGAAAGGAATAGCAGGATGGACAGATACATTGAGGTCAGTTGATAATCCCAATTTCTTTCCTATGCTTCACTAACAGTATCCTTGATCAGTGATACTAAAGTCTCTGTGTAATGGAAGTTTGTGTTGTATAATTCCTTGGATGAGTAAACATGCCTGCTAAAATTTCCTAAACTTCTTTTAAAAAAATTCAAACATCTTTCTCTGGATTCCCTAACTCATTCCCGAACGTTTTCCAAGTGACTAACACATTTTATAAATGAACCATTGATATCTCTATCAGTAATTGATGATATATCAGCAGTCGTATAAAAAGTTATTATTGCTTTTGTCGAAGATAATATCATTTTTATCAGGGAAATTTATCGAAAAAATAAAAATTAAAAAAAATTTCATCACGATAAAATAAGATAAATATAAATACACATTTAAGAAAATCAGCATTACTTTAAATTACATCATTTAATGAATAATGCAAATAAAAAAGAGACTCACAAATATGACCCCAACAAACTTAGGATGACTTTAATACGTGAAATTTAAGTAAATATTGATATCAATATATATAAATAATATATACGATATACATATAAGTTTTCAATAATTTAGGGAGGTTATCACAGTTATTTAAGAAGAAATAAGGGGAAATTTGTCAAAAGGGCTTTGGGTGATAATCTGTAATAAAAAGGATAATATCTGATAATATCTCCGAAAATATAATAAATTAGAAATAATATTGATAATATATCCAATATTTATTTATTATTAATCATATCTCTTATATTATAGATAAAATCTGGAATAGATGAAAATATTGGTTACTTCTAAGCTAATTTATTGGCCACCTCCCAAAAAATATTACCGGAGATAATATCAATAAAGTGAACACTGATATCAACAACAACATCAGCAACACAGGAGCATGCAGTTGGGCTGTTTTATCAAATGTTTGTATTGTTTATCTAAAATCCCTTTCAATCTCCCAGAAAATGCATATTTTAGCAATAGGAAAAACTAATAAGGTACAAATAGTTACTCCTAGCAATTCCAGTTGCAAACAGCCCAACCAAAACTTTTAAGGTTTTTTTTTTTTTTTTGCAGGTTTTCACCATGTTGAGTAAGAAAGAATTGGGCATCAGGTTCTTCGCTCAAAGTACAAAATTGTAAAAACAATAAATACAAGAAAATGCATTTTGACTCACATATACTTTGGATGTTGTCCCAAGAGTAATTACATCTCCATTAGAAAGCTCAAATGGTTCACTCCAATGCCTCTGCGACATCTCTGGATGGCGAATCACATGAGAATTTAAAAGGGTTCCATTCAAGCTTCCCATATCAACCAGCTCCCATTTCAATTTCTGCCACCAGCAATTGACATTCATGAGAAACAAAGGATTATTGTTGTCAATTCCAAGATACTCAATAATAGTAGGTGGCCATGATGGCCAATCAGTTTCCTTTCCATAATGGTTCTACAGAGGCTATAACATTCCATAATAGACATATACAATATTTTGGACTTCATTTTTTTCAAAAGCAACATTAGACATTTGGTTTATCTTATCAACTTAAATTCCAATTTTTGATATTTAAAACAAGCATTGATTCATTAAGTTTTCCACAGACTTCATTTAGAAGAGCAAAAGAGATAGATAGAATAAATATTAAAAGGGGCCAAAAGAGGGACTGTAATGGCTAGATCTGTTGCCTCACAACAGGTACCAAACAACCATCCAGGAAACATTTGGTTGGAGGTCAATGAGTATAACCCTTTTACACTCATTTTATTTTAAGGAAAAAAAGAATTTGGTCCCTTTTACTTGACAAAACATTTTTAAACTCCTTTCAGCTCTGTCAAAACAAGGTAAACACTCTATACAAATTTCTATATCCGTGTCTTTTACATCATTAGTTGAATATTTTACACAGTCAAGCCTATCATTTTTACAACATACCATATCTTTTCCACAATAATTGTGCTATTTTATCTTCATTCTAATCCATTATATTGTTTTTATTCAATTACATCACTGACATCACTTATTGTCTTTATATTATTTATACCTCCTTTCCACATTACACTACTTTTACATCTCTTCGCATCAAACCAAACAGACCCTGTCATAGCCTCAACAAGGTTTTCAATCTCATGCTTGATGCACTGCCTACTGCCTTATGCCACACACAATAGTTACATTCATAACATGGACAAGCTCGCTCTCTCAATAGTTAATACATTTGCACCAACTAATGAATCAACATTCTTTCTCCTTTCACTGCATAAACTAGGTTAAAAAAGGATGAGAAATATGTGCAATACTCATTTAGACTGAATGGCATCGCAATAACTCATATGACAGCATGTCCTTCGTTCCAAAGATGTGCAACAACCACTTAACCAATCTGATGTTATAAAATCTTCAGAAATATTGAAGTATAGAGTACCGATCCATATAATGATATTGTTTCACAGCTATATAAAATATCCCTCCACACCACACCGCACCCCCACCCCACCCTCACCCTGACAAATATGTTGCTTGAAAATGAAAAATGTATCCTTCTTGATGTTAAAATAATGTCAGAATATTAGCCTATATGTCATGATGTATACCATAAAGTTCTAAAAGCTTTTCTCAGATGATACATATAGCCCCCTCCATAGGCATGACCGATGGCTCAGCAGTAGGGTATGTATCACTAGAGGCAGCTCAGAAGATAAACACAAAGACTTTCACACACACTAGCATGTGTTGCATGTTCTTCACAATTTACTCATGTTACAAAACACAATTCCCAAGTGCTACCATCTGGATACCCTAGCAATTAACACCAGTACGATAGATTAAAGGTCCCAGGGCTCGAGTAAGCCTTGGGGCCATATGATATTTTACCAATCAAAAATGATAACAAGAACTCAATGCTACAAAATTTCAAAAGAAACTAAGTGAAAGGAAATGCTTACATTTAAGTTCCAATTTATCATCGCATGTTTCCCTGAGACCTCTGAATCCTTCAACAACAAATCACTTGGTGGAACTCTTCCAAGGGTCAGTGGAAGTTGAGAAGAGTTTGTTGACTGGATGGAACAGCGGAACCCACAAGAAGGACCAGATCTAACTTCCAGGGTCAGGTTACTTCCTGCACTTCTAACAAAAAGATAGGATGATGTGTTTTACATAAGCAGCAGTAATTGAAGTAAATACAAAGAATCTCATTTATTAAAAAGGTAAACATTAGCTGAAATAATATCTTGATTCATCAGACAGAGAGAGAGAGAGAGTACGTTGATCACTAATTTCTTGGGGAAAAGCATGTTGACATCTATCGTCCTCAGTGATGGATGTCAAATCATGATTTCGTTCTTCACTTCTAATACGTTTTCTGTCTTCAACAGGCCACCTTGATACCAAAGAACGCTTGAGAGTTTGACCAACTAACAAATCTTCCGAAGGTTCAGAAATAAGATCCAAGATCAAACTAGAACCTGCAAGAGTTTTGAAACTAGAAATCTGTCACTGCAGCGAAGGACAGCCATATAATGATAATTTACAAAAAGATGAAGAGTGAAACCAGAACAACAATGCAAAGCATACCTTGGTTCGCTTGTATGCCTGCTGATGGAATCCTCTGTTTAACAAGAAGTCCATGAGTTCTTGATGAGTTGAAACTGGCATCAAGTTGATTACTAGTACCCTCCGAACTGCGGCTTCTAGGCACATCATTTCTTTGGTTTGGGGATGGAGAATCATTGGAAATGAGAGGCCTTTCTACATCATCAACCTGCATGAAAGAAGTAACATGACACAGAGATTTCTTAAAAGCACTCCGTGTTTATAAATCAGCAGGCATAATTACTTAAATATCTGTATCCATAATTGAAACATGAAAAGAAGTGAAAGGCAATAATAATGATGACCTCCCTAATGCTTGCTCAATAAAATGCACATAATGCAGCAGTATCCAAGGACTTTCTACATGAATCAGTGATGATGAACCAAACAAGAAACCGGAAGTAATGATCGGAAGATTCTCAGTTTGTCATTGAACTGTCAAGTAACAGAACATGGAGGCAACTGCTAATCCTTATGCAAGCTGAAACTCATTTCACGCATGCTAAAAAAGAGGGCCATTCTAGGTAGATGAAATCAGAAGCACACCATTAGAACATAAATACTTCAATAATTTATTGATTGATGCAACTGAATAAGGTAAAATCCAGGAGTAAATTATTGCTTATGTTGCAAAGTCGTTAGTTTGTCAGCTATCCTCTATCATCCAACATTGTGCTAATAGACATCTTATTACTACATGGAAAATGATAAGCCCTCCAAATCCTATGTATGTATACAAATATAAAAATAACCTCATGTATACCAAAACAAATATTCAGTTCAGAATGCAAAAACAAAAGGAAGTCACATAAGTATCCTGGCATAGGATAATGAATACGCACTTGAGATTATGTTTGTTGCATTAATTATCCTTCTCCTCAAAGATGAGTGCCGAATTTGACCAATAGGAAAGACAAGCACTCTAAACATACAGAGTTGTTTAGAAACAGGAGGATGTTGACAAGTTTAACAAGTTGAATCTCAAAAACTTCACCAAAAAAGGGGACCTAAAATGTTGAGAAAGAAGCTCCTAGCGAGATAAAAACCTCAAGTAAGCTACTAGGGTTGCAAACCATCTAGAGATGGTTTCAATCAGCGTCTACAAAATCGAAAATTTTCAAGCGAAATATCACCAAAATTTTGGATTTGGGACTCCAGTGAGATGTTCTCACTAGGGAAAGGAAAAAAATTGTTGGATTAGGAGAAAATTCCAAAATTTTGGTAAACATTTCAAATTTTTCCCCAAATTCTCAAGAAACCAAGAAAATCTCGCAGAAATTTTGAGACAATAGGGAAATCTCACTGAAAATTTTGGAAGAAATTCGAACCCATATAGCAAAACCCTAACATTAACAGAAACCATTTTCATTGTTTGAAACTCTCCCCAACCTTCCCAATACCTAGTTTTGAAACACCGTTTCATGATTTTCCTCATCAAAAACAACTTTTGGGGTTGAGATTGGGAGATCAAAAGTCCACAACAAGGCTATCAACGTCCAATCTATAAATTTCCCAACTGAAATCCATTTTCCCTTTTCGAAATCCATGATAGAAGTTCCGAAATCCATTTCGAATGGATTAATGCACATTTAAGGGCTTAAAATCAAACAAGAGAAGAGGGTATTACCTCTGTTCCATCGACAACACCTTGAATAGGCTGTTCACGCAAATTTGAGTCAATTTTTGGGCTTTGATTCCACCTTTTTTGCTTCGTAAACAACATTGGAGTCGTCAAAATTCTGTTTCGACTAGATTGGAGTGGAGATTCGTAGACAAAAATTGAGTCGAAGCATCTGTTGGAGGGAGGCAGCGTCCGCAGGTGGGCCATCTTACCGTTTTCACCATGATCTTGCTTCGGCGGAAGGCAAGAAGCATTGAAATCTCCATTCCAATAGTGCGTGATGCTTTTTTTATTTTTTATTTTTTATCTTCTTTTTGATTTTTTGGGCGCAAATGCATCTTTTAGGTATAATTTTTTTAATAACTTTCATCATATGAATTTAAATAAGTTGTAGGTATGGTGATAGCATGAATTTAGGATATATTTTTATATTTCATATTATATGTATATGTTTAGCAACTATGCGAGCTAAATAGTTTTTTAATAGCATTTTACATAAGAGTTCTGCTTTATCGATGTTTATATCATTGGTATATCTTCTTTACTTCATATATTTTAACATTTAAAGTGATGTTTTTTATTCTATATGTGCAATTAGTTTTATTATGATTTATTAAAAAGTTTTCTGAAAAAATTATTACATTTTACCCATTTTTCTATTTTTTTAAATTTAGCAAAATCGTGCGGCGAAATTATCAATAATTTCTCCAAAATGAGAGAAATTTCCTCCTTTTAAGCTTAGCAAAATTTTCCCTTTTAGCGAAACCTTTCTCCAAAATTAGCGAAATTTCCTCCCTTTAAACTTAGCAAAATTTTCCCTTTTAGCGAAACCGCAAACATTGGTTTCAATGAATACTATATGAAAGGGGAAAAGGTTCAAAACTGTGATTTCCATCACAAATTCTAAATGGAGGCCCATGAGGACAATGATAAGGGATAAACAAGTCAAGAAGATACAAAAGGTGGAGACAAGGTGACCAGCTATCTGTCAAGTAAAACCTAATCACAACTTAACTAAGAAAATAAGTAATGGGGAGGAAATATGTTAAACATTAAAACTAACTAAAAGGCCACATAAAAGCCTTCCAATATCTCCAATGCCTGGAAGAGCATACCTTGACCAGTAGCCATAGAAGCAGAAAGTGCAAACAGAAATCTTGAACATATTAGCAACTTATCACAGCTTACAAACTACAAAAGGAAGAGACAAATATTTCCCATACAAATGACAACTTAATCTGATATGAACAGTTTTTTCATGCCATAAGAAATGGCTAGAGACTTAACATCAGGACCACCGCAAGAAACCTAAAATACAGTGAATTTTGAATCCCAATTTTCCATTGATCATCTTCCAGGATATAATAGCATCATCATTGGCATTCTTAAGGGTCCTGTCTATAAATCAAACTTGCTGAAGAAACAGAGAGAATATAAGCTCTTATGGTATAAAATCCACATATGAAAAACATTTTCCCGTAAGCACTGCAAACGCTTATGCACTAGATAGCTCAAATGCTTGGATAAAGAGCAATGGAAAGGATTGTAATAGCAGAGATGCAAAAGGCAAAATGTTCAAAGCAGTTTAGCAAAGGTGATCAAAGGTAAAACATCATCAGAGCTTCACCTAGTTCATACGACAACATCAGAGCTAACTTATGCCAAATGTAAGACTGGAATCTTCATTTTAGGAATATCATTTTTCTTGTTTAAAATGTTACATGAGGCCAGGTACCAATGTTGGCATAAATAACACAGACAGAAATTCATGAATCTCCAGGCCAAATAGAATCAAATTCACGAAACCACTCACCCAATTCCTAATTCAAGTTGCCGGATTTCGATCTAAAATGTCATGGAGAGAAGCCAAAAATCCAATAATCCCAGCGATCAAAAAAGTAGAAAATTCCTCAGTCTAATACCTTAAACGCAATGGCAGCTACTCACCAGGCTTACAAAATCAGTACTAATCCAAAAAATTCTTAAAAAATAAAACCATTAATTTCCAATCATTGAATATTTCATCAGACTAAAAGATTAAAAAAAAGCATCAGAAAAAAAAAATCAACAAAGGGTCTCTCCCAAGAAACCCCGAATTACATTATCTGAGTGAAAGTCCTAACAAATAAATGCACCAGGGAGAAAAGAAGAGAGACCCAAATAACCAAATCATGCAAAAGACCATGCAGCAATGGAAGATGGGAAGAAAATGGAGGGAGTAGGTATTGAGACCTTCATAGAACGCCTTGAAGAAGAGGAGAAGAAGAAGCGCCATGGCTTGCAGGCTAGGAGGAAGAGAAGAAGGAAAAAAACGATCATGACAACCAGTCCGACAAAGCTCCCTCGCATCGCCATCGCGCTCGCTGTGGGAATTTTTGCAGTAGAAAGGGAGAGAGGGAGAGCGAGAAGAACGCTTTGAAATGGTCGCATTTATGAGTCTCTCTCCCTCGCCTTCTCCATGTATCATGGGCACATGTGCGTCTCCTCTTTTCTACTCTGACGGAGTGGGACACGTGATGCACGTGCCATGAATATTCCAGCATGCTGGAAAGCATGATCAATCTGCTAAAATTATTGGAATAATTCAGTCATTGACGTGGATTAGGATGCGTGGGTTGGACCACTGTTTTAGAAGTGGGGCAACGATAAGGAAATGATTTCTAATGTTTGGAGTGACGTAAGTAAAGAAGAAATGGAGAAAAGATAAAGTAGATAATTTTATTTATGAAAATAAACTTTTTAAAAAGTTGACAATAAGAAAGATAAATTGGATAAAAAATTTATTATTTATAAATTAGATACACCATTATAACAAACGTAAATTCCTTTTCCATCTCTATAAATGGGTGCCTTTGCAGTTCTCTATTACAGGAACTTTGTTTACCGGAGAGAAAATGGAAAAGAAAGTATTAGACAATGTTAAATAAAGTTAAAATAAATAAAAAATAATAATTAAAAATATAAATACTTATAAATAAATATAGATTGTTATAGTAATAATATATCAAATTTATATCTTGGAAAATAATTTTTTTCTAAATAAAATTGTCCTTCCGCCTTAATTTTTATGTCATTGCCAGGAATATTATTAACCTTAGGCAGGTAAGGCCCATAAGGAGTGCCTCTTCTAACCCGGGCGTGTTGCCGTGTTCCTCCTGAACCCACTTGCCTTGTAGCAGCATAAATAACGAACCTCGTGGAGGTTCTTAATGCTTTACGCAGCTTTGCTTTGATGTTTTCTTTTTAAGGGGCTTTTTGATTAGCAAATTTAGATTTCGAAATATAATTTTTTCTTTATTTGATATAATATGTATTTATCTTAATAATTATTCTTTTTAATCATTATCTATCAAAAAAGTATATGTCTATTTTATTTTTATTTATTCTATGGCTAATGCCCTAACCTTCTAGGCTGATATCACTTCATTTATATGATAGTTCGTGTATATTTTATGAACATAAAAAAAACAGGTAGATAGCGCATGTGTTTACACATGTACAAATGGTGGTGTTGACCACCAATGTTTATTAGCGTCACTGGGACCACTGACAAATTTAAGCCTGCAAAGTTTGTCTCAAGTCCGAGATATTGGCTCTTGACAAGAGTTTGAACAGTGCCGGAGCCGGACCCTATACTGTACTTTATTACAATAAATATAATTTTAAAAAATATATTTTGTATAACATAACATCATAAAATTAATGCAGCCATAGGTCCGCAACACTTGTCCCTTGAGTAACAAATATATATATATATATATATATATATATATAATTAACAAGGTTGTACTATAGTCACTTCCATATACATACAAATTAAAGATTTTACAATCTTCTTATAAGATTTTATATTTTGGAGGAATTGCAAATCCAACTAGTTTTTAATGCTGTGTTATTTCTGTTCAATCAATTTTTTCACAAATATTGTCACAAAAAATGCCCTCCATTAGCAGTAGATAAATCAGTGTTAATTTTATAGGCAAATAAACTAGATTCCTTTTTATCTCGAGTAGCTGCTTAGTAAGGCTAAGTTTACAAACCCGCCTCTCCATCTAAGTAAAATGGAAACTCAATAAATGCAATGCAATGAATGAGAATCTTTGTGCTTGTGTGGATTGCAACTAAAATAAATTTTCATATATTTCAATCTATCAAGTGGGAGAAATTGAGCAACAATAGCTGCTTATGCGTTGACATTTGCTCTAACCTAACAAAAGCACCAGTAGTAAGCATTGATTTACTAATTGTTGACTAAGGTCCACCGATGTACCTTGCAAAATTATAAGGTAAATTTGACACTTGGAAATCTTTGGTCATGCTAATATGTAATGTGAAGAAAAAAGAATAAAGCTTAATTGAAAAGTAGATTAAGATGGAGAAAGTGGTATCCACTCTTATTTGAGTTTGAATTATGCCCTTAAAATTATCTTTCCCACCCTTTGCATGCCTAAGGTGCTTTTAGAACATTTTGGTGTCGTGCTAGTTTTGAAAATCTTTACCGCATTACATCTTTTAGGCCATTACCTTCCATTTGTTCCATTGTTTTTAAATATCAATGATACAAGTGATCTTACTCATCAAGTATGCTTATTTTTAGTTGATATTTTCGCCTATTCATAGCATTTTTATCTTTGGTCAAATGAAGAGTCATAAACTTGAGGAATTGTCCATGGGTCGTTTTATCGTTAGCCAGCTAAATATTACCACCTCATTTGCTCCATACTTTGAAAATTGAACTTTGCTTCAGGCAGAGAGTAAATCAATGGCACTAAAAAAGCATATAGCATAGTTGGCAGGGCATTTGATCTTTTTATAATTTGATGGAAGATATATTCTAATTGCCAAGGCGTGGCTAATTATTCTATTCACAAGCTTGTAATTATCACAAACCATTTCTTAAACTTTCTTCTTCTTAAAATAATGGGTTACCTCATGGCTAACTGAACTGGGAGCATTCTAACTAGGATGAAAAGAATGGAGGACATAGAGTGGCAAAGCCAGGACCTTTCGATGGAGAGGAAGACAAAATCAGTGTCTTTCGATAATGGGGCAAAATTAACATGTTAAAACAATATTTTAGAATATTAAACATTTAAAAGCATTTTTATTGTATATTATATTATACAATTAAGATTAAAAATACATTATCTATAGTGCACCTTCAAGAATTCAGTTTAGCAATAAAATAATAAAATAATGAATATTTGTATTACAGTCACCTTTTGATAAATACATATATCTTTCAACTTTTGTCCATGTGTTTTCATACTTTGGAAATGTTGCATAATAAGATTATTGTTTTTAATTATTTTACTATTTTTTAAATATTTTTTTTATTTTCACTTATATTTTTTCATGGTTGTCATAATATTTAATTTTTAGTTTAATTTTTTATTTTTTATTATACAAATTATATAAGTTTAAGAATTTTCTAAATTAAATCATAAAAAATATCAAAATAAAAAATAAATCTAAAATTTTCTAAATTAGATAATAGTAGGTGGAATAACAAATATATAATCAATGTTTCCTAAATTTAATATGTTAAAAGATAAAAAAATTAATTTAGAATTTTTAAATTGATTCATAAAAGAAAATAAGAAGAAAAATTAACCTAAGTTTTTTTTGTTGGATTTCGTAAGTTGGCTTAACCCAAGAGGGGAAGGGTGAATTTGATTTATAAAAATTTATTGCTTAATCCATTTTAGATTAATTTTCCTTTTTTCAATGCTTTTGTGCAATATAATGTGAAACATATAATGAAACAATAAATTGTAGGGAAGGTAAAGCAATCACAAAAGCACACATAAACAATATAATTTTTATAGTGGTTCAGGCAACCTCCCTACTTTATTCTTCGAAGAGCTTGATGGTCCAAAACTTGATGGCTCAGGTTTTAAATAACCTC
>JAYJMB010010424.1:0-45002 GCA_036873735.1 Pouteria campechiana
GAATTCCAATTGGATTTTGCATAAGAATTTCTCTCAATCTGTTTGCGCAAATTTGCTAATTCAAAGAAAACTTCTGCACAATAATTTTCATAATATACTTGCAAAAATAAAATAACTTGTAAAACCCATGCGCATGAAATTTTCGATGTAACTTGTGTATGGATTCTATTTGAAGTTACGCATGGTCTATTTGCAATCTGAATTTGCGCAATTTATCATCCATGTAATTAATGCATGAAATCTTGATTGAGGTGTGCATAATCTGTTTAAAAATTTTCCCAACTGATTTGGGAAAGTTCTTTCATGGGCGCCCATGTGCAGCTAAGGTTTTGCAACAATCTTCTTCATGTCCACACTTGTACCAATCTGTCCACCTTGTTGTGCACTTCATTGCCAACTGAATAAATCCACTTTATCATCATGCTTAATGCTTGATCAGTGGTTAGGATTCATGCCCCCATAATGATTTGTCCCCAAGAAGATTTTTGCTCCAAAATAGCATGTTTTGGCCCAAATTGACATAAATTCCACCAAATTGACCTAAAACACAAATTAAAATTATTGAATGCAATATTTAATCTAATGTGGATGTAAATTGATGAAATTATATCAATTAAGAATCAAAATATATAAATTTAGGTATCTCATATATGACAAATTATGAGCATATCATCCAACCTTCTGCAATTTGCTTGAACCTTATCTTCTTTATTGTTAGCTGGCTGATTGAATTAGATGGCTTGGGTGGTTCTCCATCTTCTTCAGATACATCTACTCCAGTTTCTCTCAGAAATTTTGAAAGAATCATCCCATATGGCAGTGGGTATATTTGATTTGCATTTACCATGTAGAGATGGTCTGAAATGGTCCGGGCTAAATCTATCTTCCTCTAATTCTTTAATGCCCATAGAATTTTTGCATCTCTTTCTAAAATCTGATCTGAGCCACTTATCTTTAGGTGAATGTTGTTACTAATCAAGGTGTGGGCTAGCTTTAAATTCAAGTCCAGGTGCATGTAAGTATTTTCTCCTTCTCCCCTATCTCAATTCCTAATAGTTCTGAAAACAAAGCTGCCCTGGACTTGGGCCAATTACTTTCATCCTTTTCTACTTCAGGCATATTGAACATTTCTCTTATGTTTTCCATCAACAGGTCTACTTCTACTCTACCTTTCCAAGACCTCTTAGTGCTAGCATTGTAGTTACTAATTAACCCTCACACTAGCTTGGTATAACAAAAATCTTGGTAACTCAGGAATGTTTCCCATCCTTTATACTTTAACCACTAAGTTACTTCTAGATTAATCCATCTACTCCAAACAAGTAAAAATAAAATACTCTACCTCAAACTATTCTCTTATTTTCAAAATGTTTCTAAAACTTCTCAAACAAGGACAACTTGTTATTGAAGATTACCTTATGAGTATCTTCAAGTTTTCTTGATTTTCCTCTCTTGGGTCAGAGTCTCTTCCTCTATGATTTCTCTTCTTCTTCTTCTTCTTCTTCTTCTTGTTCTTTTAGACTCTGTTGATGCAGAGCCTACCGAATTGCTTACTCCCTTAGTTCTTGCCATTTGCATTAGTTTGGCTTAGGGTTTTGGGAGAGCAAGGGTTTTGGAAGAGTGAAAGGCTCTCTTAAAATGGGAATAGAATAGTGTCAATTCAAAAGGGTATAAGGTAATTTAAAATAAGCGGGAATGTGAATCATTTTGTCCAAAATAGGATTTTTAGAGCTTGGATATGGGAGTTTCAGATGCTCTAAAAGGGGCTTCATCTGCTTAGAGAGTGGTCTTGGAGTTTCAGAGCTTCTAAAATTATAACTTCAAATGTTTTGAAGGTGCTTCAGTTGATGCTGAAAGGCATAAGAGGTAAGAAGTTATACTTCAGATTTTCTGAAATAGAGTTCAACCAATCTTCAGATGTTCTGAAGTGAAGTTTCAGAACTTCCAAAGGTATCTAATGTTTCCAAAATTTGAAATTTTATGCAAGATAACATGAAGAAATATCTGAAGCTCTTTCAGGGATTCTAAAAAAAAAACCTCTAAAATTGACTAATTTGCTAGAAAATTTAAGCAAAACATCGAATATAATATTGAGATCATTTAAATCATTGAAAACATAACTAAAAGCATTACAAGATATGGCAGTATGTATTCAGATATAAATATAACATTGAGATCATGTAACTAAGTACATCTTAAGATATTCATATGGAAATTAGTTCTTGCATATGAGGCTAACACGCCTAGCTTCCTTCAAATTTTGCAAAATCTATCCTTTGGGAGTAGCTTAGTGAAAATATCTACTAACTAATCTTCAATTGGTACATATTCCAAGCAAATATTGTGATTTTGCATGTAATATTTTATGAAGTGATGCCTAATCTTTATATGTTTAGTTCTTGAATGCAGAACTGGATTCTTTGTCAGATTAATTGCACTAGTATTGTCATATCTAATGGGTGTGTTAACATATTTTAAACCATAGTCACCCAATTATTGTTTCATCCAGAGAATCTGTGCATAACTACCTACAACTACATATTTAGCTTCACCAGTTGATAATGCAACAAATGCTTATTTCCTGGAGAACCATAATACGATCATGTTTCCTAGAAATTGACATGTGTTCGAGGTACTCTTTCTATCTACTTTATAGACTAGAAAGTTTGCATCTGAGTACCCTACTAATTCAAAGTTTAAACCTTTTGATATCATAAACCAAGGTTTTGTGTATCCAAAAGGTATTTAAAGATTATTTTAACAACTATAAGATATGATTCTTTAAGATATGACCACAATCTAGTACACATGCAAATACTAAATATGATATCAAATATGCTAGTAGTTAAATATAATAGAGATCCTATCATGCTTTTATAAAATTTTTGCCAAACTGATTTACCTTTTTCATTTATTTCCATCTTTATTGATGTACTCATTGGAGTCCTCAAGGGCTTTCCATCCTATAATTCAAACTTCTTGAGGAGTTTTTGGTGCATTTAACTCGGTAGATGAATATCCTTCTTTCATTTGCTTGACTTGCAATCCCAGAAAGAAGTTCAATTCTCCCATTAAGATCATTTCAAATTCTCCCTGCATGACTTTAGAAAACTTTTGACGTAATTTGTACAACTAAGATATCTTTCATATCATGCTTAATAAAGAGTGTAGTATCTATTTTACCCCTAGTGAATCTTTTTTCAATCAAGAACTTGCTTAGCCTCTCATATCATGCTCTAAGAAACTATTTAAGACCATAAAGGGCCTCTTGAGTTTGAAGACATGGTTTGGATCATGAGGATCTTCAAAACCAGGGGGTTATTCCACATATACCTCTCCATTTATGAATCCATTTAAGAATGAACTTTTGACATTCATTTAATACAACTTGAAATTTATAAAAGATGCAAAAGCTAGCAGTATTCTAATAGCTTCTATCATAGCAATAGGGGCATATGACTCTTCAAAGTCAATTCCTTCTTCTTAACAGTAATCCTTTGCTACCAATCTTGCCTTATTTCTTACTACTACTCCAGATTCATCTAATTTGTTCCTAAAGACCCATTTTGTTCCTATGACAAATTGATGGTTTGGTCTTGGAACAAGTATGCATATATTGATTCTTTTGAATTGGACCAACTCTTCTTGCATAATTAGCTCTAGTTTATAAATAAAGGCAAAATTACCACATACTTGGTGATATAAAGATCTAGTTCTAACTCTATCACATATATCATTAATTATCTAATTTTCAAGATGAGCATGCATGAACCTCTAGTCTTTAGGGAAAGAGAGTTGTTACCTTCATTATTTACCTCACTCATGCATGGTTCAGCTTCATCTAGCACTGTCTATGATCATGGAGTTTCTTTTTCTTTATCTTGTAGTCTCATTCTCCATAGATGTTGTGAGTTCACCTATTTCATTATCAAAATCACTAACTCTCCTTGAAGGGTTAGTATTTTCATCAAACTTTACATGAACGGACTCCTCAACATTCCTACTTCTCAAGATGTAAACTCTAAATGACTTGCTAACAATAGAATATCCAAGGAAAATACCTACATTATATTTATAATCAAATTTACCAAGGTTTTCCTTTCCATAGAATGAAATATTTACAACCAAAAGTATGGAAATGTGAGATGCTCAGCTTCTTGCCATAATATAGTTCAAATGGAGTTTTGTTGAGTATGGCCTAGCATAGATTCTATTTATAATGTAATATGTAGTGTTTGTTGCGTCAGCCCAAAAATATTGAGACAAATTATATTCACTCAACATTGTCCTTGTCATTTCTTGCAATGATCTATTTTTCCTCTTAGCTACTCCATTTTCTTGGAGTATTCTTAGTACAGAGAATGTGTAAAGTATACCATTACTTTCATGGAAAGTAGTAAACTTTTGGTTCTCAAATTCTCTACCATAATCACTCATTATGGCAATGCTACAAGAGCTTTGTTCATTTTGTACACGTTTGTTAAAGATTTTAAAGAATGAAAAAGCCTCATCTTTTGATGCAAGAAACATTTTTCAGGTAAATCTTGAAAAGTCTCTGCAATGACATATGCATAATGTTTCCCTCCAAGACTCCTAGTTCTTGTTGGTCCAACAAAATCTATGTGTAGCAATTGAAGTGGCTTAGTTGTGTATACTTCTTTTTATTGTTTGAAAGATCCTTTTACTTGCTTTTGTTTTAAAAAGGCATCACACAACTCATTTTTATCAAATTTTAGCTTTGATAAGCCAACAACAAGATCTTTATTGTGCAACTTTTCAATCATATCTTTATTAGCATGTCCTAATATTCTATACCACAACAAGGATTCATCATTCCTTGCAACAAGACACTTGGTTTGATATCACATAAATCTACCATATATACATTTCCATGCCTTCTTCCAAGTACTATAACTGAGTTTGACTTATCTAATACAGAACAAACTTAAGATTCAAACATAACCTTCTAACCATTGTCACAAAACTGACTTTCACTCAGAAGGTTATGTTTCAATCCTTCTATAAGCAAAACATTTGAAATTGTAGTAGATTGTAGTCAATCAACATTACCAATCTTAACCACTCTACCTTTTCCATTATCCCCAAAGGTAATTATTCTCCGTTCTTTACTTTGAGCTCCATAAACAATTTCCTTTCCCCTGTCATATGCCTTGAGCAACCACTGTCAATATACCACTTGCTGCTTCTTAGGCTTTCAAGCATTAATTTTTAGTACCCATTTGGGAATGAGTCCAAGTGAGTTAGTGGTAGAAAACTTTGGTATCCATTGCTTCTTGGGTGACACTAATTTATTATTTGGAGAATAAGTTACATTTATAAAATTTGCAACTGCCTTAAGTACCCAAATAAGGTTCTGTTTGAGTCCTTGTTTTCTTCCAGATTCATAATTTTTTTCTTTTGATTTTATCCACCTTTCTTCTTTGGTTTAATTTTTAACAAGCTTAAGGTCTTCTTTAGGGCATTATTTTTTACCATGACTTGCTCAAGTTGTTTTAAAGTATTTTGACCAACCTTAAGCTTGGAATTTTCTTTTGGTCCCGTTCAGAGGGTGACTCAAGAGGGAGGGGGGGGGGTGAATTGAGTCTTTAAAATTTTTGACCAGATATGATCTATAGTGCAAAGATGTGAAAGGAATGAAGAACACAATGCATTTAGATAGGAATTTTTATAGTGGTTCAATGCTTCACTTGGGTTCCTACTTCACTTCTCTAAGTTAGCCTTTTCTACTAAACTCAAGTTCCACTAACACCTTTGATCAACACCCTTCTGATCAAATAAATACACTTGTTGGTTTCTAAGCACACCAACTAACTTTTACAAATTCTAGGCATTTATCCTACTTACCTACAATGCCCCAAAGCAAGTCCTTGACTTGCAGAAATATGTAGAAATGAATGAATGTGTACAAATATTAATGCCTCTAACAAGATGATTTTGTATGAAGTTCAAAAGCAATAAATATAATAATAAAATAGTAAAATTCAATCTCCAGATGTGGTTGAGTAGATGGCTTTGAATACATCTTGGAATAAGGCGTAGTGGAGTTGAACTTGTGGAAGAAAAAGTTTCTGGTCTTAGTAAATGCTCTTTTCTGTTTCTTAGAATGATCATCTTGCTTTCTTCATTCTCACTTAACTCTTTTTATATCGAAACTTCTAACTTTTTCTGCTATGGTAGCTAAGGATCATTTAATGAATGAGAATGTTTGAATTTATGACCGTTGAGTAGATTTACGTGGTTTTGGAGTTTTTAATATTATAATATTGGATCCTCCAAAATCTCTTTTTGAATCCCTTTTGCACAAATGACATTGCCATAATTTTGGATGCTCCGATGTTGATTTTTGGTGCTTCCAAAGTGACACATATGCAGGTCAGATGCAATAGGTTCTGACTCCGAAGATTCTTCGATGTTCTTCTTATGACTCCAAAGCAGTCACACAAAGAGTGACTCTGAAGTGTTTGTCGACTTCGAAGCACTTGATCTGTGATTTTGAAGAGTCTTATTGACTTTCAAAGAATTTGAATTCACTTTGAAATAATTTGTTGAATCCAAGGTTGTTAAACTTGTGGTTTCGAAGAGCTCTACTGATCCAAAGGACTTTTGTTGGCTTCAAATAATTTTACTGAATCCGAAGCTCGTGAGCTTGTGGTTCCGAAACACTTAATTGACTCCAAAATAACTTTGTTGACTTTGAAGTTATTAAACTTGTAGTTCCGAAGTGCTTGTCTTCTTTTATTAACTCCAAAGCTTGTGAGTTCGTGACTCTGAAATGCTATATTGACTCTGAAAAGCTTGTCTTAACTCTGAGGTGTTTTTGCTAATTTTGAAGCTTGTGACTTTCATAACTCCGAAGAGATTTCCCTGTCTTTGAAATACTTCATTAGCTCTAAAGGGATATTTTTTTGTCTTCAAAGTACTTGAGCAACTCCAAAGGGATAATATTGTAAATCCAATGTTGACTCCGAAGTTTCCTTAATGATTCTGAATTTTTGTTTTCTTCGTTTAAGTATATTTTTGAATTATGTACTTAGTTCTCTTAAGCACTTAATTTCTTCCTTTAAGCATCATGAAGATTATTCTCAAGATTAGTTTAAAAAATGTTTCTGCAAAATACTTGAGAATAAATTGTTAGTGCCTTAAAGTTTCACTCATATCTTTATTCATCATCAAAACATAGTTGATTAAGAATGTTTATCATCAAAATCAAGCTTGATAAGAGTATATGCTCAACATTTTCTTCTTTTAATTGGGAGCATTCAATGGTTATTCTATCAAGCTCCTTTTTGATCTCCCTATGCTTAGTTTTTAAAACCTTAAAGTTAGAATATAATTCTTCTAGAGCTTCTTTAAGACTAGGAGTTTTTGTTTCTAAATTTACCTCATCTTCGTGGATGGCCACGAAACTAATGCCCATGCAATGTTCCTCTTGATTTCTTCTCTTTGGTGAGAGTATGCTAATTTGTGCTTCATGTTCCTCTTCAACTTAACTCAAACTTTTGTTCATCATGTTTTTGAGCATCTCCCAAGCAACCATTGCTTTCTTCTTCTTCTCAAACTTCTTGCTACTTCAGTTATTGTTGTTGTGATTGTTATTTCTCTTATCAAAGTAAGAGTTATACTTCTTTTGTTGATTTTCTAGTTTCTTGTCTAGCTCAAGGTAATCAAATTTCTTATGCCCTAGCTTACAACAATTGTAATATAGTGGAATTTCCTTCTTTTTGTCATTGTTTCTAAAGTTATTGGAGTTACTTCTCGATTTCTTCTTCTTAAGCATTGTTTTCAATCTTCTAATGATCATTCTCATGTCTCCATCTCCTTCTCCACTTGTTGATGCCTCTCCTTGAGAGTCATCATCTTCTACTTAAGGCAATTTTTCTCTTGCCTTTAGGTTCCTCTAAAACCTTTTGCCTCATTAGAACTTCATGGGTTATGAGGGAACCCATGAGTTCTTCTACTATCATTTTATCCACTTCCTTGGCTTCCTGGATGGCAGTAACTTTAGGTATATAATGCTTGGGTAGAGATCTCAAAATCTTCTTGATAATTTTGGGCTCATTGTATTTTTCTCCTAGGTTTTTCAAGCCATTTGTGATCTTCTGAAACCTACCAAGCATGTCAGAAATAGTTTCCGAATCCTTCATAGTGAAACACTCATACTCTTGTACAAGAATGTTAATTTTAGTCTTCTTGACCTGATTGGTTCCTTCATGTGCTACTTGCAATTTGTCCCGTATTTCTTTTGCTGACTCACAAGAGAAAATCTTTTCAGACTTTGAAGCAGACAAAGCACAGTAGAGGCAGTTCTTTGCCTTAGCATCACATTCAACTACCTAGATGTCCTCTACAATATATTTATCTTTTGTATTAAGGACAACCTTTCCATTTTTAATTATGAACCACAAATGGTAATCTGTGGTAATCATAAAATTTTGCATCATCATTTTCCAGTACCCATAATTTGATCCATCAAAGAAAAGGGGTCTTGATGTTCCTCTGCTGATGTGTTGTGGAAATAACTAGCCATTATGGGATCACTTCACAGGTTATAGCTTAGTCTTTCAAAAATAACAAGTGAAGCCTGCTTTGATATCAATTATCGGTCCCTTACTGATGATAGCTTAAGAGGGGGTTTCAATTGAGCTTCTAAAAATTTTAGCCAAATTAAAATAATATTGTTGAAATAAAATAGAAAGAGTCACGCAACACACTTGAACACATATTTTTATAGTAGTCCAGCCTGACTTAAGTTCCTACTCCACTTCTCTAAGTAAGTTACTCTTACTGTACTTATGTTCCACTAAGATTTTGATCAACACATTGATCCAAACTATACGCATTGGTTTTTTGGGCTCACCAACCAACTCTTACAAATCCAACAGGTCTTTCCTACTTACTGTATTAAACACTATCACACTACAAGCCCCTTGGTTGCAGAAATATAAAGTAGTAATGTATTATACAGAGTATTTGCCGCTTACTTAAGTAGTTTGTACATAAATAAATATCAACTAGTAAATGATTTAAAAATGAAAGTAGTGAGTCAAACTCCCTAAAGTTTGGTGAATATTTGATCTTTGAATGTTGATTCAGAGTTCTATGCAGTGGGAGTTGAAACTTGGAAGAAAACTTGAAGTCTTTGTAAATGCTTATTTTGAATTCGCTCAACTTTGAATCCTCTTTTATACTCTTGGAAGAGCATTTAGCCATTAATGATTAACTTTGGCAACTTTTCAACCATTTTAGATTGTGTTTTAGACACTCAATAGAATCTACCTTATAAGCATGCTTCATACCCTCTAAAGTTAAACTTCAGAGCCTCTAAAGGTCAGGCGCCTTATCAGTTACCATTGTCGCATTAAATTTTAAAGCTTTTAAGGCTCTCTTTCAGACCTTCTAAACTTCATTATAGTGATACACTTCAAACCATCTTAAGTTAGTTGCTTAATCTCTAAAGTTCCTTCTGGCGACTAACATTTCCAATGGCTCTATTTTAGCCTCTAAAGCCTGTGTTTACCATCTGAAGCATCTGTTAAAAGACTTCCTTACTTTTAAACTGAGTTGAGATTGATCCTTCTGACCTCTAAAGCATGGAATTCTTACTCTAAATCTTTTAGACTTAATTTTCAAATCTTCTGATGACTTCAACATCTTCTGAACTTATTTCACTTGACTTTAGAAGCATCCTAGTGCCTCTAAAATCCTCGGAAGCCTGTGTCTATCATCCGAAGCATCCTCTAAAGGACTTTCATACTTCTGAACTAAGTTTTGATTGTTCCTTCTGACTTCTAAAGCATGGAATTCTCCCTCTAAAGCTTTTAGATGTAACTTTTATGCTTTCAGACCTTACGTTGGCACATTCTGATGGCTTCTTCTTCTTCTAGACTTGTTTCTCTTAATTTCATAAGTATTCTAATGCATTTAAAATTCCTACTTAAGTCTAAAGTTATTGTTCTTTGAGCATATACTAGTTTTTCTTTCTCCGAAATCTTAAGTATGATGGGTTTCAACTTGATATGATCTCATTTCTTTTATCCATCACTCTAAAGTTACTTCCTAAGTGTAATTTACTTGAATTATTCATTTATTTCAGCATCACTTAAGAATATAACTTATTAGTACCTTAATTTTTCACTCACATATTTGCTCATCATCAAAACTTAGCTACTAATTTACATTCATCATCAAAATCAAGCTAATTAAAGAGGATTAGGCATAACACCTTCATAACTTCTTTTGTAGATTTCTTTAAAATCCAAGTGTTAAAGGTAGTTAGGGCTCATTAAATATGGGGAGACATTCAAATTTTTTGGCCATTACAGTCATTAGGTGCTTGGCAGGAGACTGCGGTATTGGCTACCATCCACAAGCGATATGGCAGGCAGCTTCAATATCATTTATGGTCAATTTTCAAAAAGTTCCCTCTGTTGGGAATATATTATATATAATTTTGATTATAACAAAACCTATATTAAATTAAGAGACTAGTATGCTTAAATCTCTAATAATCATAAATATATGGTTATGAATTAATAACAAATGAATAATTAATTAAACGAGCATATTGCCTTCACTTTATGGTTCACACACAATAAACATTAATTAATATGTACTACATAAATCTACTAAATCATATTAAGCACCATAATCACTTAAGCTTTCATATTATGCATTCAATGTAAATGTATATTATCCTTGCTTTACAATGATACTATCACATGAGAATAAAATACATTTTGATATTATATATGAGAGCTAACAATGTAGCAAGTGCAAATAAGTTCAAGTGCAGGATAATGATTATCTGGAACAAACTGCCACAACAATCTACTATGTTCCAAAGGAGCTAAAACGAAGAAAATCATGAAAGAAGAAGAATGCAGAAGACAAGCAACAAGGAAGGTTGCAAAAAGCTTCCACGAACAAAAACAATAGGAGATAAATAAGGCTTTGAAGATATGCTACAATGAGCTTGCAGTATTTGTCAGCCTCAATGAGAAAATATCAACAGACAAATGCAAAACAAGAAGATAAAGAAGAAGCCATGATCAGAAAGCTTAAATTATGTTCGAGAAATTTGGACTACTTATATCTGATCAGTCTGTCTAAGATAAACACAAGGATGAAGAAGCAACTCAATAGCTTGGCAGACAAAGCCTATCTAAGATAACGAAAAAAGGAGAAGCTCCATCAAATACTCAGAAAGAGGAAGAAAGAAAAAATTGCCACCTAGACAATAATAGAAAAAGTGAGAAGATTAAATTCTTCTGAGGACAAAATGATAATATAAATATAAAAGAGAGTGCAACTTCAACTGAGTCAAGACAAACAAATCAAGATTGAAGAGATAAGGAAGTTGCTAGAACAAACCCCTTTTGTTGCTCAAAGTGTGCAGAAAAGGTAAAGAACTTTGCCTCGTCTTCGGATCAAAAGGTCGTCTGTTATAATAGATAAAGTTCAAGTAAAGCAGAAGATAAAGTAAATGTTGCACAATGAGCATAGATGAAGCTGAACAGACAAAGTGCTACTTGGATCAAAATGGGTTATAATAGACAAAGGCATGATCGTCTACAACTTGCGACAGACAAATGTGATATGCAAAGTATTCTATCCAAGACAAAGCAAAACACTCTTTATCTATTGCTTACACTAGACGAATGCCATACTTCGTCTGTTCGAGCAAGTTGAAATTAGCTTCATTTGGCACCTTCAACAGACAACAAGGAACAAAAGAAGAAAATCATGTTTCGCCTGTTAATGCAAGACTAAGCAAACTTCGTCTTTTACCTCCAACAGACGATGAAGAACAAAGGAAGCATGTCCTACTTTGTCTATTCGTATTAAGGGAACTATTTGTCAATTGATCAGCTCATCTTTGTCAACACCATTCAAAGTTGGTTTGTTATCTTCAACAGACAAAGCATATACACAAAGGATCGATCAACAGACAAATCTTCTAGTAGAATTGTGATAGACAATAAAGTGTTTGTCTATCAGTCAGTGTAACTTCATCTGCATCAAAGTTTGTCTACTATCTATGAGAGACAAAATTATTCTTATGGAAGTTCAACTGATAGACAAACCTTGAAAAAATTTGTCTACAACTCATGGTAGACAAATGTAGACAAAGAGAGGTTATGACTTGTTAAAGGAGAATTAGTTTGTGTGACTAGCACACAAATGGTATCTGCATTCGAGCTGCCATTATGCAGACTTACACTAATAACCATTTCTGGTAATAAGCGGCACTGCAAGACTTTCAAAGCTGTGATGAGTTAAATGAGGAACACATTTATTATAGCTCATCATTCTCTCTAATTAGCGTAGCAGCAGCTCTAGACAAAACAGAAAGACCTAGACTTCAACAGTAAAAAATTTAAATGGTCTCATTCATTCAATGCTGCTCTCGTCTCTGCATGGATCGGCTCCCATCTTCTCCAATAGTTAATAATATGAAGAAGCTATTTTAAGAGAAGAAGCTGAATAATTCGAACGTGGTGAAGGAACCCATTACAAATGCGCTCAACTCTATGCAAATCCTTCCACCCATGGCCAAGAGCTTAAACCATCATCTATCTTTCATGAGCTTGAATCTACTTATCTATGTGGACATTATCTTTACATTATGGAAAGATCTTTTTGTATTACATAGAGTTGAGAGAGACATCATCTCTTCCCCTATGCTATATTATAAAAATTTGTAAAGTGTCAATTTTTTGGTAAACTTGAAACCAGAGAATTTGTGTTGAGCTCAAGAAAACCACATTGTATGAGTTGGTAGTGAGCTCCTATGATCTTTGAAATGAGTGAGTTTTCTGGTGAACTTGTAAAAATAGAAGAAGTGTCGGGGACACTTGTTTATGCCCCCTAGAGCTAGAATCCAGAAGAAGTGTCGAGGACACTTATGTATTCCATTGTACGAGATATAGTGGAACCCAAGGCATAATGAGTTGGTATCCTTGGAAGAGTGGCAGGGTCCTAAACCTCTATAAAAATCTTCTTATTTGTGTGAGTGTGTTTGTTCATTTATTTTCTTCTTCTTGCATTTGGTTATTTTTATTGTTTATCCTACGCCACACCACACACAAGCACGAAAAGAGGGAAATGGCCCAACAGGGGTTAAGCAATGAATTTTTATTTACCCAATTCACCCCTCCCCTCTTGGGTTAAACCATCTTACACGACTCTACAAGTTGTATCAAAGCGGACCAGATAAACAATTCTAGTGATCTGTTTGGCTTACACAACAATCCCAACAATTTCATCCTCTTTGCTTTTCAAAGAGTAATCCATCTCCCATCTTCCAAACTTTTGATAAATTAAACTAGATAAATGGAAAAGGAGATTGGAAATATTTTTTATGGCCAAATGATTTTCATTTATGAAAAATTATCTATATTGGCATAAGTGAGGATGAAATGAGAGCAGAGCTAAAAATAATACCTTTCTCCTTTGCTTACTCCGTTGGTTTAGAAGTCATCTTTTCTGGAATTTCAACCTCTTTACCACTTCTCAAAGCAATTGTAGTCACATTTTCTCTTGGGTTCACCACTGTTTGAGAAGGCAATTTCCCTAAATTTTGTGTCTCCAGCCAATTGATTATGGTAGCTATCTGACTTACCTGATTCTCCAAATTCTGAATGCTAGCCTTTGTCTGATTCTCCAAATTCTAAATGCTAGCTTTTGTCTCCTATTGAAACTGCAAAGTGTTAGTAGCAAGAGACTTAAAAATATTTTCTAAACACATACCAGAGTTAGAAGTTTATCCCTGTGGTTATCTAGGTGGGTATGGCTGCTAATACAACTAAAAATTTGAGCAATTTTGAGCAAGAGACTGATTTACTTGTGAGTTCCCATAACTGAAATTGAGGTGATCCCTCTATCCTGGGTTGTATCCCTCTATCCTAGGTTGTATGTGTTCGAATAGGGATCATACTTCCTTTGTGGTTGTCCATAAATGCCACTCATTGCATTGGCCTGCTCAGTAGGTTCCTCTTGAAGAGTTGGACACGTATCAGTTGGATGTCCTACCATGGAGCAAATTCCACAAGCTTTCGCTATTTGCATATTCCCTACAGCCAATTGACAAGCAAGAAAAGTTAGACTTGCAATTTATTGTTTAAGGGAGGAAAAACTTACCTCATTGACAGGCTTGGATAGAGAATCAAGCCTATTGCCAAATTATTGTGAGTTAACTCACATGTTTGCAACCAAGTTTCTTATAGCATCAAGAATTTTATCCACCAAAGCTCCTTCGTTAATGGCATCAATCATTCTCCTTTCGATAGGTAGAAGTCCCTCATAGAAATAGTGGATGAGTAGCTACTCACAAATCTGATGATGGGGGCAGCATGCACATAATTTCTTAAAACGCTCACAATATTCGTATAGGGATTCTCCACTATGCTGTCTCACACCACAAATTTCCTTCCTAATGTTGGTCGCCCATGAAGTTGGGAAATATTTTTTCAAAAATAACCTCTTCATCTCATTCCATGTTGTGATACTCCTAGAGGGTAGATAATAGAGTCAATCCTTAGCCAGATCTTTCAAAGAGAATAGAAAAGCTCTCAGTTTTATCTGCTCTTCAATCACTCCTATTGGTTTCATACTCGTACACACCATATGAAATTCCTTTAGATGCTTGTGAGGATCTTCACCTGCAAGACCATGAAAAGTGGGCAAGAGATGCATTAGTCTAGATTTTAGATCGAAATTAATAGTAGCATCTAAAGTAGGAAACGTTATGCATAAGGATTATTGATTCAAATCAAGTATGGCAAGCTCTTTCAAAGTTTGCTTTTCAGCCATGATTTCCTCCTTTTCTGAACTCCTCTGAGCAAAGTTCTTTCAATTTTTGGTTCTTACTATAAATTACCTTGATTAGAAGATCGAGTTGTTATCATAAAAAATCCAAAAAAATCTAATAAAACTTAAAAAAATAAATAAATAAAAATAAATAGGAAAAAGCACAAAAGCACAAAAATTAACTAGAATGCCTCCCTGGAAATTGCGCCAAAAATTTAGTGTGCTGTCGTAGGCAACCAAATTTAGAACCTTACTCCAATTAAATTAGTTGTAGTAGTGTGAATAAGGGTCGATCCCACGAGGAGTTTCTAGCTTAGTTTTATGTAATGTAAATAAGAAAAGGGGGGTTTTGAATGTAATGAAAAAAGTGTTATAAAAGAAATCTATCAGAGAATAAAACCTTAGTTCAAGTTAACATCCACCATCAGAATCCCATAACTGATCATTGATATAATTATAAATCAAATCATACTTTAAATATTCACCATTGGAATTATTTTTCTTATCTTTCCTTCAATATAGTTAATTAGAAACTATCATTCTAATTAACCCTAACCCCTAAACAACCCAAACCAACATTAAAGGTTTAATTTAATAGCAACCTTAAGATTTGTAGCTAAACAACACAAGCACCAGCGGTTGCATATAATTTAGTCAAATATTCTTCTTAAGATTTAATAACTATAACAGTAGCAAATTATTATACCCTAGTTGCTTCGCAAATTAGATGGATCAAACAATTACAAATTTGATATCTAATTTAGCAATAGATTGTAATGAATAATAAACTAGTATGCCTCCTAGCAATTAAGCATGACAATCATAATCATGAACAAAGAAGAACATTCAATACTCAAAGTATAAATTGAAAATTAAATCAAATTAAATCTCACAATATATTGATTCTCAGGCTTTTGTCTCTTTAAACCAAGAATAAAAGTTTAGCCATGTGGGGCCATGAAATCACAAAAAGAATAAAATAGAAAATAGAAAAGAAGAAGATTCTTTGTCAAAAGCCGCCAAAAAGTCTCTCTCTAAGCCTTAGTAAAAGAACCCTCAAAAAGCCCTAGGAAACTACTATTTATAGAGAGTCAAAAATAAACAAAATATGCAAAATCCACAAAATCTAAAAAGTGGGGAACAGAGTCAGGCGCTGCCTACGCTGGATTGGCACTGCCTATGCCACCTTGCTGCTCAGTGTGGTGGTGGTGTGAAGTGGGTTAGCACTGATAGCGCCGGTCTACTGCCTTTGGTGCTCTGCTCCTTGTTGCTTCTCCTCTGCACTTTATCCTAACTTTATCATTCTTCCTATTTTTGCCCTTAATGTAGTCCTTATCTCTAAAAAATTTAAACATAAAAGTTGTAGAACTTTTTCTTGTGTCCAGAACATCTTTAATCATCTCAATCGGAGGTCAAATGAAAGAGTTATGACCAAAATACGGAGTGATGCTGAAATTATCCCAAATCCTTCAATTGACTTCTTTTTGCACTTAACCACTCCAATTGTGTCCTAAATCAAAATATAAGAATAATGAGTGCATATAGGAGTCAAACAAGTGTAAAAGATTAAGTATTAAGGGAATAAAATATGATATTTTATATTCTCATCATCTATAACAGCCACTAACTCCTCTATCCTATCTTCAGCATCGAACAACTCCTTCTCCAGAGTCGCAATACGACACATAATTTCCTCATAGGCAAAATATCGATTGTTCAAGAGAAAATTAGAAAAGTATTTGCCTTCTTAGCATACTTTAACTCTCTTCTGAGAAGCTTAGCTTCTTCCTTCAAAAAGAAAATTCGGTTATACCCATCAACCCTTTCTTGCTCCATCTCTCTACTTCTCAAACATCGTACATTCTCAGCTCAAACAAATATCATCTTATATAGAGAAAGCAGAGAATATGTAGGGTCAACTCCCAAGAGACACATTAACTCTATAGGTTAAATCATAAGTAACCAATAACTTGGTAAAAACACTAGAAAAGACACACTAATGACTTAAGAAAAAGAATAGATCATCAGAACTCAATAGGATCATACATCTTCATATTATCTAACCTAGATTTATTCACATAAACTATGATTTTAATGAATAAAATTAGTTGTTTAATTATTTATATTATTTAAATTAGTATGCAAACATAAAACATAATTCAACATCACAAGCATAAAGAATAAAGAGAATAATAAACATTAAAGAACTGCAAATTCAAATCAGTCATAACAAGTACAAATCCTCAAAAGAAAATTAAAATGTTCACTCAGTCAAAACATTAACAAGTGTCTCCAACTCATCAATCCTTTGATAAGCTTGAGTCAACTCTACCTCCAAATGCCTTATTCGCTCTATGGCTTCCATGTAAGCCGTTGAATTTTTTGTCAGAAGATGTGAAAAATAATTAGTATTACCCCTGATCAAACTTATGTCCTACCTCAACTGTTTAATTCGATCTTGGAGAACTTGAATCTTATCTACAGTACCAGAATTTGTAGGAGAACTTGACGAGGCCATAAATATTGACGAACAATCATCACACCTCTGAACCCTTCAATATATGACTAAGAATACCAACCATCTCTCAATTTTCCAATGAACATATTAACTCTGTTATTAAATCTGTTAACTATCCTCCTTGGTAATGACATTAGAATGCACTAGCTGCATGCACATTAAAAGAAATAGGGACTAGAAAATATTCTAAACTAGGATCATGCACTATCATCTCATTTGCATGAAATCATTCTTCTTACATTTGATATATAAATATGATTTTGATATGAATAATATATGATGTTAAATGGCTGATTATTATTCTTTTGCCTCTTCTAATAATAATAATAATGTTTAATTATCAGATGTTTAATAAATCTAATAAATCAGTTTATGGAAAAGAAAATTGAGTGATAAATTATAACCAAAAAGGGGGAGAAAAAATTATTCTCAGATTTAATAAAACAAGGGGAGAAGAATTTAAAGAAAGAGATAACACAAATATATTTAAAGAGAAAACTAGAATTAAAAACTGCAAAAAGTAATAAGCTAGTAAGAAAAATCTTTTTGATCATAACAAAAAGGGGGAGACAAATGTATGAGAAACTTGTGAGAGTAAGGATTAAATTAGGATAATGATAAAACAATCAAAACCATAGGATTATAAGAGACTAATATTCAGGGGGAGTTTTATCAATAAATATAAATTTCTAATCACAAGTTTTTAGGATTTTGTCATCATCAAAAATGGAGAGAATGTTGGGAATATATTATATATGATTTTAATGATAACAAAACCTATATTAAATTAAGAGACCTATATGCTTAAATCTCTAACAATCATATATATATATATATATGGTTATGAATTAATAACAAATGAATAATTAATTAAACAAGCATATAGTCTTCACTTTATGGTGCAAACACAATAAACATTAATTAATCTATACTGCATAAATCTGCTAAATCATATTAAGCACCATAATCACTGAAGCTTTCATATTATGCATTCAATGTAAATGTACACTATCCTTGCTTTACAATGATATAATCACATGAGGATAAAATACATTCCGATATTATATATGAGAGCTAACAACATAGCAAGTGCAGATAAGTTCAAGTGCAGGATAATGAACATCTGCTACAACAATTTGCTATGTTCCAAAAGAGCTGAAATGATGAAAATCATGGAAGAAGAAGAAGAAAGCATAAGACAAGCAATAATAAAGGTTGTAGAAAGCTTCCATCAACAAAAATAATAGAAGATAAACAATGCTTCAAAGATATGCTACAATGAGCTTGCATTGTTTGTCAGCCCCAAAGAGAAAATATCGACAGACAAATGCAAAACAAGAAGACAAAGAAGAAGCCATGATCACAAAGCTTAAATTGTGTTCAAGAAATTCAAACTACTTATATCTGATCAGTCTGTCCAAGATAAAAGTATAAGGATGAAGAAGAAACTTAACAGTTAGGCAAACAAAGCCTGTCTGAGATAAAGAAAAGCTGCATCAAATACTCAGAAAGAGGAAGAAAGAAAAAATTGCCACCTAGACAATAATAGAAAAAGTGAGAAGATTAAATTCTTCTGAGGACAAAATGATAATATAAATATAAAAGAGAGTGCAACTTCAACTGAGTCAAGACAAACAAATCAAGATTGAAGAGATAAGGAAGTTGCTAGAACAAACCCCTTTTGTTGCTCAAAGTGTGCAGAAAAGGTAAAGAACTTTGCCTCATCTTTGGATTAAAAGGTCGTCTATTACAACAAATAAAGTTTAGCTAAAGCAGAAGACAAAGTAAATGTTGCACGATGAGCATAAACGAAGCTAAATAGACAGAGTGCTATTTGGATCGAAATGGGTTACAATAGACAAAGGCACGATCATCTATAACTTACGACAGACAAATGCGATATGCAAAGTATTCTATCAAAGCAAAACACTCTTCATCTATTGCTTACACTAGACGAACGCCACACTTCGTCTATTTGAGCAAGTTGAAGTTAGCTTCATTTGGCACCTTCAACAGACAATAAGGAAAAAAAGAAAAAAATCATGTTTCGTTTGTTAATGCAAAACTAAGCAAACTTCATCTATTACCTCCAACAGACGATGAAGAACAAAGGAAGCATGTCCTACTTTGTCTATTCATATTAAGGGAACTATTTGTCAATCGATCATCTCATCTTCATCAACACCATTCAAAGTTGGTTTGTTATCTTCAACAGACAAAGCATATACACGAAGGATCGATCAACAGACAAATCTTCTAGTGGAATTGTGACAGACAATGAAGTATTTGTCTATTAGCTAGTGTAACTTCATCTATGTCAAAGTTTGTCTGCTATATGTGACAGACAAAATCATTCTTATGGAAGTTCAACTGACAAACAAACCTTGGAAGAATTCATCTATAACTTAAGGTAGACAAATGAAGACAGAAAGAGGTCGTGACTTGTCAATGGAGAATTGGTTTATGCGACTAGCACACAAATGACATCTGCATTCGAGTCTTCATTATGCAGACTTACACCAGTCATCATTTTTGGCAATAAGCAATGCTGCAAGACTTTCAAAGCTGTGATGAGTTAAATGAGGAACACATTTATTATAGCTCATCCTCCTCTTTGATTGGCGTGGCAGTAGCTCAAGACAAAACAAAAAGACCTAGACTTCAACGGCAAAAAATTCAAACTATCTTATTCATTCAATGTTGTTCTCATCTCTGCATTGATCGGCTCTCATCTTCTCCAATGGTCGACAATATGAAAAAGCTATATAAAGAGAAGAAGTGGGATAATTTGAAGTTAGTGAAGGAACCCATTACAAATGTGATCAACTCTATGCAAATCCTTCCACCCATGGCCAAGAGCTTAAACCGTCATCTATCTTTCATGAACTTGAATCTGCTTATCTATATGACCATTATCTTTACATTACGGGAAGATCTTTTTGTATTACATAGAGTTGAGAGAGCGATCATATCTTCCCCTGTGCTATATTGTAACAATTTGTAAAGTGTCAGTTTTCTGGTAAACTAGAAACCAAAGAATTTGTGGTGAGCTCAAGACAACCACATTGTATGAGTTGGTAGTGAGCTCGGGACAACCTTTAAGTTTGTCTATGATCTTTGAAATGGGTGAGTTTCCTAGTGAACTCATAAAACCAGAAGAAGTATCGGAAACACTTGTTTATACCCCCTAGAGCTAGAATACAGAAGAAGCGTTGGGGACACTTATGTATTCCATTGTACAGGATATAGTGGAACCCAAGGCACAATGAATTAGTGTCCTTGAAAGAGTAGATGTAAGGATGGGGTCCTGAACCATTATAAAAATCTTCTTATTATGTACGTGTGTTTGTTTATTTGTTTTATTCTTCTTGTATTTTATTATTTTTATTATTCATCCTACGTCACACCACACATAAGCACAAAAAGAGGGAAATGGTCCAACAGGGGTTAGCAATGAATTTTTATTTACCCAATTCACCCCTCCCCTCTTGGGTTAAGTCATCCTATGGGACTCTACACCCTCAAACTATCTTACAAGATATTAGCAGGCAAATCGCAGGCATCTATGGTATTCAGCTGCGCTCCTCTGGTGATACGGCAAGTGACTTGGATTTTCTTGGGGCTTCTAACTTTAGGCCAATAGGCTGTATTCGAAGGTGCCTTCACTTTGGCTATGGCATCACAAGCGGTATTAGTAATCAATTGCTATTCGACTGTTAGTATCTAGGGAGTTGGTGTCTTATTGGAATATCACAAGCAAATGCTGCAGGTGGCTACGATTTGGCTGCAATCACAGGCAAATGGTTGCAACCAAATGTGCCAAATGGCTATGAAGTGCCTAGCATCTACACTAGAGTTTCTACACTTGTAATTTTTATTAGCCTTATAATTTGTGTCATTTTTTCATTACATTTTTGTTAAGCATCAAAATATTTACTTCCTTAGTTATATTGCAAATTAGAGGATTTGCATGAACTACTATAATTCCTTATGTGCTTATATGCTTTCACTGTTATCCTCTTTTTGCGCTTGCACATCTATTTAATTTCCAATCTTGCTTAGTTTCATGCTTTATCATACCCTTTGTTTTAGGACCAATAATTAGCATCAACCCTGACTTAACAAAATCATCATCGATTAATGTGGTTGTTTTGTTGCATTCAATTGTTGCAACGACCTTTACAAGGTATAAGTCTCTTAAAGATTTATGGACCAATGCATTAATAAGTGCTTGCCTAGACTCTTTACAGAGTTGAAGTGCATCATATATGCTTAGCTTTGCAATGGTTTTGTGCAAATGAGCAACACCATCATACTCTAGCTTATCCAATAACTCTGGAGCTTTCCTTTCTTATACTAGAGGACATGAGACTCCAAGTACCGACTCTTCTTGTATCGGAGCTCTGCCTTTATCTTAGGCCATGTTTTTTCTAGATCGTAGTATAGCCATTGTCTTAGGTTACTCAAATGCTACTTGTGGATCATTTTCTTCATTATATATAACATCTACATGTTATAGGATATCTCCATGGGTTCTGATGACTCTTAGATTAGCATCTTGAGCAATCCAAGGAATGAAGTAGGAACATCTTAGGCAGTGGAAAGGCCTTGTCAAATGCGATAATGAATTCCCAAATTATATGTCTCTCATCTCGTAATGCAAGGTAATAAAGATGGGTATTGAACCATCTTAAAGCAAAATCATAATATTTTCCTCTTTTAGAGGGTGGATTCCATGCCCTTGTCCCTTAGGGAACCGAAAAATATATTTGTGGAACCTGTGCATTAATGCTTCAGCTAGCACCTCCCAAGATGTGCAATTCTATAAATATTTATTCGATTTGAGGATCACCCTATGGCTTTCATCTTCCTTTTCTCGGCTTAATCAAATGCCTTTATGAAGTTAGTTGGCATTCGATGATAGAATTATGCTCTTCTTTCTAATCATAGGTGAACTTCCTCTACTTCTAGGTGGTCAAGCAATTGTGGATTGCTCCAAGTAGCATTTCTTCACTTGTGTGTTGAGTTTGAGTTTAATGCTATTTTTTGTTCCTAAAACAAGGCGTGTGGTAAAGCATGAAACTATTAGTCTCGTTAGGTGGTTAAACCCAAGAGGGGGGGTGAATGGGGTGTTGGTTCCCGTAAGGTGGCTTAACCTAAGAGGGGAGGGGTGAAATGGGTTTGTAAAAATTATTGCTTAACTCTTGTGAAATAAATTTTCCTCTTTTCATGCTTGTGTGCTATGTAATATGAGATGAAAATAAAGCAATGAAGGGTATAAAGAGTAAAGCAATCAAATATACAAACAATAAGATTTTTATAGTGGTTCGGGCACCCCTTCCCTACATCCACTCTTCTAAGAGCACACTCTCCTTATGTCTTGGGTTCCATTATATCCAATAGTAGAAATATAATAGTGCTCCTAACACTCTTTTTAGATTTCAACTCTAGAGGGCATATATAGTGCTCCTAGCACACTTCTAAATTTTAGCTCTAGGGGGCGTAAACTAGTGCTCCCAGCATTCTTTTGGATTACAACTCTAGGAGGCATAAACTAGTACTCTCAACACTCTTCTGGATTTCAGCTCGAAGGGGCATAAACATGATATTTCCAACACTCTTCCAGATCTACTCTAGGGGACATAACTCTGGTTTTATGAGCTAACCAGAAACTCTTCCTTTACAGGTATTTTGTGTACAAGGACATGTCTCTGTCTAGGCAGATGAGTACACATCGCTAAAGCATAAATACAAATGATAAAATAATAAGCACATTACAATGATTTTGAACTCCTTTGAGATAGTATAGATGTAGCCATGAAGCTCTTTAATCTTGGCAATACTTGGAGTGAAAACACTTGGAGAACTTAAATGGGATTTCTTGTTGTCTTATTCTCCCTTGTCATTCATAACCCTTAAGCTCCTTTTTTCTTGATAATCTTTGGGAAGACTTGATTCTTGAGTAACTCTTTATAGCATGAAAGATCTTCCCTAGAAGAAGTAAGTCTTGAATGGATAGAAAGTTGAATCTCTTGAATGATATTTGAAGGTTTAAACTCTTGGCCTAGGGTTGTAAAGATTTATGAAATATTTCAAGCTCAATCCCCTTGCTTCTTCAACCTTGAATCGTCCCTTAGCTTCCCCTTAAATAAAACTTCAAAAACTTGATCATTGGAGGGAGTGGAAAGCTTTTTGAGGCCTACAATATTTGGATTTTTGAATGTTAGAAGTCGACAAATGGTAGTGGCGGGCGGCTATGTCAAGCTACTGTCTGTCAAGTAATATGTAAGGTAGTTGCTCCATGTAGTGGTGTGCATGGGTCAGGTTCAGTTCGGGTTTGAGGTTGCCCAACCCTAACCCTGTGTGTGAAATATGTGTCCAACCTTAACCCCCACCTTGCTTTTAAAACCTTTGCCCAACCCTTACCCTAACCCTTCAGGTTCGATTCGGACTTGGTTGGGGCTCGGGTTTTTAATACACACCCAAACATAAAAGGGTAGATAAAAATAATAACTTTACCAGTTAAAGCAGTGTACAAAAGGTTATAAAAAATGACCCATTTCTTACATACGTTGTACCATTACAATCAAACAAACAATAAGATAATGATATACTAGCACATGTGACAAGTATAACTATCTACAACTGATTATTTCTCCACACAAATTTCCATTCTGAGTTTCTACGAATCTAGAGAGGTATAACAAAATTACAATAAGGTTATCAAGCACAAAGATATGAAAGAAACCCAATAAAGAAAATCAACACAATGACCAATCAAGAGAAGAAAGAAACACAACTGAGAAAAATCAATGAGCACATGGACCCATAGGGTGAAGAAAGAGACCCAGAAAAGAAAATCAACAAACACACTCACCCATCAAGAGAAGAAAGAAACCCTACAAAGAAAATGAGTGAACACAATGATCCATCCCTACTTAACTCCATATATCTAGGTCGGAACAAACAATCCAGATAAAATCACTATAAAATGCATAAAGAGTTCAATCCAACAAGAGGATAAAAACAACTCGCAAAGCAAAAAAATTTAGAATAGAAAAACCCAACTAGATATTTTGACTAATTTCTTTTCGATCTTACATGGGAATAATTTCTAGAAAAACCCAAATAGAAAATCCATCTTTTTTTTTAATAGTGACTGGGTTCGGATTCGATCTGGGTACCCAAACCATGTATATAGACTGAACCCACCATTCAATTAGGTTCAGATGGGTCTCTACCCGATTTGAATTTTTTAAAAAAAGTTACATCCCAACCCAAACCAAATTTGGGCGGGTTCGGGCTGAACACAAGCCCATGCACACCCCTAGCTCCATGCGACTATGGTCAAATATCTACAAAAACTCTCGCATCCACCTTATTGTACACTAGCAAGAGACTAAGCCAAGTGCTTGTGCACCAAGAGCTTTCTCTGGACGAAGTTCTTTGTCGTAGATGCATTCTACAGATGAATTACTTTATCTATGGATGGCAGGCGATATCTGTAAGCGGTTACGATCCTGCACTCAACAATTCTGCATTTTTCCACTTGTGAAACTTGAACATTATTCATTATAAATCAAAATACATTTATCTGTATATAATTTTCATAAGTTTTCAAGCATGGATAAATCATTTAAGCATAATTTCTTTTTCATGTGAAAAATATCTCTATGAAGCACACTTATCAGAATATGTTCATCCATACATGATTTTCTCAAGTTGTAGGCATGGATAACTGCTTCAATCACATATCATATTTTCAATAAGAAAACACAAGATGATAACTTCATGAAATACATACTTATGTTTAAGCAAAAATATATCTATGATCCAACATATGATAAGCAAAGTTAATGCATTATGGATCAAGATAGTTTCTTCAATTCTAGATATTTATAATATACTTGTTCAAATGATAACTTTAGCAAAGAATACACAATCCAAGCATATTTAGTTTTCTATATTAAAGCATCATTAGCAAATATCAAGCGTTAAGCTAAGTTTATTGTCATCAAAATCATGCACAATAATCCTAACATTAGGTATAGAAAAATTATTTATTTATCCCCTATTTAATCAAATCCCTCTTTTTCATGCTAGTGTGCTAATCAAAATGAAATAAACAATACAATAATAAAAAGCAAGAGAATGAGACAATCGCACATAATTTATAGTGGTTTGGGCCCTCTCTTGGCACCAACTCCACTCTAAAAGGTTTCCCAACCTTGGGTTCCACTATACCCCATGGAATCACACTTGGTTTCCTAAGCTAACTAAGAACTCATACACTGGTTTTATGAGCTTACCAGAAACTCACAATGTTAATTTTCAAGCTAACCAATAAACTGGTTAGTTTCCAAGCTCACCAACGAACTTGTTGGTTTCTAAGCTCACCAACAAACTTATACAATGATGGTTTTTCTAAGCCAACTCATATAATCTAGTTTCTTAAGAGCTAACCAGCAACACCCCAATCTAGTTTCCTAAGCTAACCAAAAACTCTAGCTTTATAGGTATTGGGTGTACAAAGAAACGCCTCTAACTAGGCAAATGGGTACACACAATTAAAGCACAAATACAAATGATAAAATAATAAGTACTTTATAATGATTCAAATTCCTTTGATATAGAAATGATGTGGCCTTGAAGCTTTTTTATCTTGGTAGCTTGTTGGAGTGAATGCACTTTGAAATGTGAAAGGATTTCTTGTATTTGATTTGTCTTCGACACTTAAAACCATCAAGCTTCTTGTTGAGCATTGTGGAAAACTTGAGATGGTGCTCTTGTTGATGCAAAAGTTCTTCCCTTGTGTTGTGAAGAAATAGGCCTTGAACGAAAATTGGATGATAAAAGCTCTTTTGTGAGTGTGGAAGTTTAAGTTATTGTCTATAGGGTTGCAAGTTGTTTGATGAAGATTAAAACTCAGTCACTTGCGTCTTTCTTCTTACTTTCTAACTCTTGAAACATCCCTAAGCTTCTCCTTAAATAGATATCTTAAAATCTTGACCATCGAAAGAACTAGTTCACAAGTCTTGGCTTTGCAATGTTCAAAATTTTTACCGTTGGACATCGGCAAGCGATACCGCATGCGAGTCATTCAGCTACGCGGCAGGCAATTTGGCAAGTGGTATGTCCAAGTGGTTACAGTCTGATTCCTGCAAAATTCCCATAACATCCTTGTTGTCCATCCATAGGTGGTATCGAAGGTAGCTGGGCCGAGCACCTGCATGTCAGGCGATAGGCACGGGCAATAAGGAACTCACCAAGTGGTATGGAGACATGCATTGCTCTGAGTTGAACTTCGGACTGGCTTCTGTCTAAATTTGGTAGGTGATATGCAGGCGACTGCACCAAGCGGCTGCAATCATGCACTTTGTCACTTTTAAAACTTTGATATTTTTCATTGTAAATCAAAGTACATATATTTACATATGATATGCATAAGTTAAGAAGCATGGATATCATGTTTGAATCATATTTTTCAATTTCTTAAGATAAAACATGTTTAGACATATATTCTTTCTTTACATAAAGATGATCTCTTTGAAACTCATGGTTTCATTATTGCAAAGATACATGTGATCCAACACATCACAATATGATATATCAAATAAAAGCGACATGAATTAAAACAATTTCTTCTTTTTGTAAAATATTTGAATTCATATCAAACATTTATGTGCTTGCACGGATAACGAACCTAATACACATACATTCCAAGTATGTACATCTCTATTCCAAGTTTTATAATATAAAAAACATCATTAGCATAAAGCAATCCAATACAAGTTTTCTTGTCATCAAAATTATATACAATAGAAGTACAGATCAACAAAAACCAAGCAAAATTAAGTGGATATGAAAGTGTAGGAAATGAATAGCAATAGAAGAACATAATCATATAAAACAATAAACACACAAGGATTATAGTAGTTTGGTCCCCCCTTAACTCCTACTCCACTCTCCAAGGAATTCCCAACCTTGGGTTCCACTAATCACATATGGAGTCACACGCCTTTGGTTTTCCAAGATCTCTAAGAACTCTTACACTACCTAGTTTTTCTGAGCTTACTAGGAACTCTCATATTATTTATTGCTCAAAGCTTACTAACAAACTCTTTAAACGACTCTATAGCAAGGATTCCTTTCCTAGTAGCAAAAAATCCAAAAATCCTAAAATAAGAATGTACAAAAGTAATGCCTCTAACCAAGTAGAAATGTACACAATTTAAGCTCAAACATAAAGAATAAATAATGACTTTATAGTGCTTCAAACTTCTCTTGTGAATGGATTTGATGTGGCTTTGAACTCATTGAACGTCGAAAAGCCTTAGAGTGAATGCGCTTGGAGACTTTATTGGGTTTCTTTGTGATTGATTCATTTATAGCACTTAAAATCCTCAAGCATTTTTTTCTTCTTCAATGGAACTTCTATTTATAAGTTATGTAGGGGCTTTTAAACATTTGGAAAAGAACCATTTGAAATCTAGCCATTGAGGCATCATATCAATTTCTAACTATTATAACTATAGACCTCTATAAATATAACCTCTCCTTTATCAAAGAACTTTATGGAAGATCTTGTTGGTCCTGAGGACCCTAAACTGCAAGGATTTATGGCAAAGTTGGAATCCAAATGGTGTGGGGAAAATAAATAGCTTTGCAAGTGCAAAAAATAAAAAGCAATGGAAACACACAAGCAATGAAAATAAAAATAATATGGACATAAGGATTATAGTGGTTCGGGCCCTCTCTTGGCACCTACTCTAATCTCTAAGGTTTCCCCAACTTTAGGTTCCATTATACTTGTGGAATCATACTTGGTTTCTTGAGCTAACCAAGAACTCTTACAACCTAGTTTTATGAGCTCACCAGAAACTCACCATGTTGGTTTTCCTTGATCATACCAACAACTCTTACAATTATTATTTTCCACTGAACTCATGTAACACTTTGCTTTTTAGAGCTTTACTAATTTACAATTTAAAGGAGAACCTCACACAGAGTCTCCCCTAAATGTTCAATTCTATACCTGTAAGATCATATCCACATAATGTCATACACCCATAAATACCCTTATACATCATAAAATACACCCATACATGGCCCAGAATTGCAAGTTGCATTATAATGACAAATGATTATACTAACATGCATACACGTTCCACTAATATTGACCTATCATTATAATTAATTTATACATGCCTTATATATATAAAGTTTCAAGCTTTTAAGTATACACCACCTGAAACATTTAACATCCAAAATTTGTCAAGTCTGCACAAGGATCACAGCCTATCCCGATAATGAGCCCCAACCCCATGTTGGGCTCCGTCTTTTGACCTGTCAACTAAAAAATAGGAATAAAACAGGGTGAGTCTGGGCAAACTCAGTAAGTAGGAAAAAAAGAAAACAATGGTAAGTAAATCATTAGACACTTGTAAATCATCCAATATATATACATATATGCAATTTCCATAATGTGCGAAATTTATGACAATGCAACTTGTTCATATGCTCATAATGCTCATGTTCTTAAAATGCAAGCCTATATTCAGCCTCACATACTATGCCTAGAATGTACATGCCATCATCATATAGGCTTATGCTCAGTCTCACATCCGTATGCCCAAGATGTGCATGTTATCATCATATAGGCTAATGCTCAGCCTCACATCAATATGCTTAGGATGTACATGTCATCATTACACAGGCTTATACTTAGCCTCTTATCCCTATGCTCGGGATGTATGAGCCTCATCATACAGGCTTATGCTCAGCCTCACATCTATATGCTCAGGATGTACATGCCATCATCATACACGCTTATACTTAGCCTCACATCCCTATGCTCAGGATTTACATGCCATCATCATATAGGCTAATGCTCAGCCTCACATCATTCTGCTCAGGATGTACATGTCATCATTACACAGGCTTATACTCAGCCTCTTATCCTTATGCTCGGGATGTACGTGCCATCATCATACAGGCTTATGCTCAGCCTCACATCTATATGCTCAGGATGTACATGCCATCATCATACATGCTTATACTTAGCCTCACATCCTTATGCTCGGGATTTACATGCCATCATCATATAGGCTTATACTCAGCCTCACATTTATATGCTCGAGATGTACATGCCCATGGCCATAACCAATACTTATCCATGTGCTTATATCTTCATTTCACTATTACCAATGCTAGCCTTTTCATCCTGGCATTTCCATTCATGCATATTCATCATACTAGCATTTTCAATCACACACTTTTATCATTCTAAAACTAGGACTATGCCAAGTCTCCTTGCCCATACATATACATCTGCTTTCATTTGCCAATTGTAATTATCACATGTTTTTCTCTTCAATGTGTAATTGGTTTTATCCCTGTAACCTTGGCTATGAATATAGTCGGATCCATGACAATAATATTATTGTTTTTTATGGTATCCTGTCTTCATTGCAACACAGGAATTTCAGGTAAATTTGTCATTTACTACTCCTACTCAGGGATTCAGATATAGTAGTTACAAGGCCTCACTGTTCAATGGTATATACCATGTGTTTCAAAAATTGCATCATATTCATGCCATCAAGGTGTCCAAGTCATCAAATAATCATCTATACCCCATTGGTGTCATATCATGTCCATGCATATTCGAGCCATAAATCGAACCGGCACATTCATATTTATAGCATATTTG
Source organism: Pouteria campechiana (assembly GCA_036873735.1). Taxonomy (NCBI): domain Eukaryota; kingdom Viridiplantae; phylum Streptophyta; class Magnoliopsida; order Ericales; family Sapotaceae; genus Pouteria; species Pouteria campechiana. The sequence goes on from JAYJMB010010424.1 coordinate 30,060, forward strand.
TGCCACTAGGGCACTATTATGGCCATATCATGTCATAGTCAAGGTTGTCCAGGCATAGCCACATTCATATTATATTTATGTCATCTAGGCACGCTCATATCATATCATGTTTTGGGCTATCTGGGCATATCATGTTCATGTCATTTCTGTGCCTTTTTGGGTGATATTCATATCATGTTTAGGCCACCTAGCATATCATATTTAGGTTTTACCAATATCATGTCATAACCAATTATCTATGCCATCAAGACATATGGTTATTCATGTCATGTTCGTGCCATCAAAGCATTGTCCCATTACACATCATTATCATTTATTATGTTCTCCTTTTCTTTCCCCCCAAAACCCCAAGAAACATCTCATTAACTTTCTTAAAGGATCTGTTTCAAAATTCTCAAAAATCAACATATTCAAAATTACCTCACTGGTGCCACAGTGCTAGAATTGGGCTCCCCGATGCCCAAACTGCTACCTGCTAGACGGGCGGGTTTCATAGAGTGGCGCCATGACACCCAAGCTGTTGCCCCCTAACTTGTTCTGTTTTCTTATATTATGGTTTCCCCACTCTTAGATCTTTCCTTGGTTATTCTTTTACTATTTTTCCTTAAATTCTTTTAGGATTTTAATTTATTACATTTAATGTTCAATTATCAAGATATTTATGCCTAACACATGCCTTAGTCATGTCCATTTTAATTCCTAACCCACAATGGCATACAATGCAACATTATATAATACAATGTCAATCAACTCCACTGATCTTATATAGCCAAATCCAATTTCTAGCTTAAATGCATAAGAATACATATTTTTTTATTTTAATTGCGCTGCAATCAACATCATTCAAAACCATGGGATATACTCTATCCCTCGCAAAATCATAGGATACACTCTATCTCTTACAAAGTCATGGTGTATTAAAACATATCAGTGAAACATATATATAATTTAATTCCATTTCCACTCCTAAATCATTAAAACATATAAATTTATCATTTCAATCAAAACTTAATCAATCAATATCATAAAAAACCTGATACACATATACAAAATCATGGGATATTCACTATCCCCAACATATTCCACATTCATGTGGATAATGAAGAGAAACCTACTTACTTTTATGGAACAATTACACCTTTCTAGATCTCTAGCTCCACAGTTCAAGTTCGAATCTAGGTCCAATGAGTCTTACACATATAACATACACTCTAGTTGAACTTCACATATGTTTAACTAAGGGAACGCATCTCAAGTCTCATAAGTAAGTGCAAATCATCATATACTCATTAGTATATGTCCTGGTTCCTTTACACATATCATGTTCTATTTAAGTAGATTATAATACTCTACTTAATAACTAATAACGAAAAATTATAACTGTGGGAAAACTACTTAAATTCACTTGGTTTTTCATAGTGTCATTTCACCAAATACCTAGTGTGCTTCACACAAATTCTCAATTTTCAGTAAAGTATAATAGTTGGAATTCACTTCTAACATCATATTATCATGATTTTACATGATCAAAACCAAAATTACTCTTACTAATCAAGCTATCATAACTTAAAGTTCATGAATTCTCTTTCTAACACATCTATTCACCACATATATTGCACAAGGGTTACACATATGGTTGTTTCTTTCACATACAACTATCTATACAAAATTCCTATGGCTAACTGCCACCATAAACCTCATACTTGAACATACTAACCAATCCCTATGAAAGGACCAGAACAACCCATTCAATTTAAAACCCTAATTCCTTGCAATGTGCAGAATACACCCCATTTAAAGCATAAATCACAAATTAACTTAAGAAACTTGGGGAAAATACTTACTACTATGATTCCTCATCGATTTCCACCCCAAATCTTCAGCAAGAAACTTCTTAAGTGATATTCTCAAATTTTCCTTCTTTCTTTACCACTCAAATAGTTGGAATTTGCACCCACTAATTGGCTAGGTTGGGAGTAGTATGCATTGACAAGGATTTTCCTCTTCACATTTACTCAAAATTAAAGTGGAAGAAGAGTTGGGAGAGAGTTGAACATGGGAGAGGGAAAACCCATCATTTTTGGCTGGAAATGGGGCTGGTGGAGCACTTAAAATAACTCCATTTTTCATACTCTGGTGGTGCATGTTGAGCCATGCACTTGTAGCTTCTTTGCAACATTTTCTTCCGATCTTTTTACACTAATCCATGCAACCTTAATACACTATGCATGTCCTTGATCACCACTCTCATATTTACATCACATTACATATAAAATTTCTTTTAAATTCCCATGAATTCATATGCATCATTCATCCAAGGCAATTACTTAAGGAATTCCCTTACCTCAAAATTTTGGGGCATCACAACTCACCACTAACTCATACAATCTAGTTTCACAAGAGCTAACCAGCTGCTCTACACAAATATAAGTGTACAAGTGAATGTCTCTCTCTAAGCTAAGGTGTACACATAATTAAAGCTCAAATACAAATGATAAAACAATAAAGCACATTACATTATAGTGAATTTGAACTCCTTGAAGTAGTATTGATGTGCTCTTGAAGCTCGTTGATCTTAGTAGCACCTTCGATTGAATACACTTTGGAAACTTGAAAGGGTTTCTTGTATTTGATTTATCTTTGACACTTAGAACCCTCAAGCATCTTGTTTCTCTTCAATGGATCTTCTATTTAAATATTTTTGAGAGGTTTTGGACCATTTTGAAGAAGGCTATTGTAAAATATAACCATTGTAGCACTTTAGATTTCTTACCGTTGGAGTGGGAGGCACTATCGCAAGCAAATAGGCCAAGTGCTTGCGCCCTAGGCGGTATTGTAGGCGATATGGCCAAGTGGCTACGATCAACGTTCTCAAAAAACTCTCAGATGCATGTTGCTATCCATTTCCAAGCGATATGAGCTCAAAGGCGGTATGAGGTTGCCAGGCGGTTGTAGACTCTGAAGCTTGAAATGCGTCTTTTCTTCCTTTCTTTCTTCCTCTGATTTATAAGATTTGAGCAAAACACTATTAGCTTAATTCAACTCATAAATAAGTTTTATAAATCATCAAAACCAAACTCTTAGGATTAATAGATTTGGATCCAAAGGACTCTATTTGTCTCCTCTATCCATGCCTCTATGGAATATGGTCATTAAAGAAATCTCTACAAACCTCTGTAGACGCTTAACAGACCTTTGTCGATGTTGTGACTAGGAGCACCCAGTAGGCAGTGATGCTATAGACCTCTATAGCCAGGGGCTGTCCATTATAGCTCTCCTCTTTTAATTTGAAGCTTGAGAACATCATTCAATTGCCCAACAAACCTATGAAGCCTAACTCATCTCCTTTGTAGGTCTCCTCTATCACTCAAAATTTTATCAAAACTTCATTAGCTTAAATTCAAGTCATGAACAGGCTTTGTTATCATTAAAACTACACACCTAGACTTAACATTATGGATATAATTAGTTGTCTTCTTACTAAAGTATTTATCCTAATTAATTAAAGAACTCCTGATACATTCTTTTCTTTTAGAAAGGAAGCGTAACCAAAACTTGTCATGCCCCATTACTTATCACCTTGGACTGTTGGAGTTTAAAACTAATTTTTCTTCACTTTTAGAGAAAATGAGGGTTTAAAGTTCCAATATATTTTGCCCAAATTTGGATTTTCACCACAACACTCGTTGGCATAATGGAAAATGTGCGTAATTCATGAATTACCTACACTGAATAAGGTGAACCCTTGATACTGATGCTTTCTTTGCTGGTCACATTTCCTGCGAGAGCATTCCCAATTCTTACTTTATTGGCATATGGATGTTTCACCTACACCAATGTGGTAATAAGACAACACAACTAGATGTTCCAAAAAATCATCTTCTTTAATTTTTTGGTTGGTCATAGCTCTAGGGTCTATTGAGCTATTCCAAAATACTTCTTCATCATCTGATGCTAACAAAGGTAGTGTCGTTGGCCCCCATGCATAGAGCTTTGGGCAATCATGGTTGAGATGAACCTTTCTCTTTCTTCTTCCACCATTCTCTTATAGAAAGACTGAGTCTTTCAGGTTGGAGGTAGTCACCGATGATATATGGTTGGAACCATGATGGCCAATGGTATATCTTTTCAAGGTATGGGAACAAGTCCTTCAGATGCCCCTTTTTTTCTCACTATTTTACATATTTAGCTTAATGGTTACATCTCTTGCACTTCATCAATGGGACTTTCGAAATGTCTTTTGAACAAACAAAATCCCAATTCTCATCATCAATGTTAACCTCTCCTTGCACTTCTTGATTGATGACTTTAGGGATTCGGCAATTGAATTATTGTTCAAGTATTGCCAAATCTGGGAATTCTTTCACAGACACATGGTTGGATGTTGCTTATTCATCCTTCTTCAACATGATAATCTCATTTTTCATATAGTCAATGATGATTCTCATCAATATTTTGCATTTGTTTGTCGAATGATTGATGTTGTGATGGTAATGGCAATACAATGGATGATCAAAATTGTCAACTTCACTAGGGAACAAGGGTTTCGGTCACTAAATGGAGCCTAATTGAATAAGCCCTAATAAAATTGGTACCACCTCAGTATTCAAATATTGGTACTTTAGCTCTGTAATTTATTTCCTTTTTCACTATTTTTTTTATCACTATCTTTAGTTTCAGTGGTATTAACAAAAGTATTCTCTTTTTCTTTTCCTTTTTCTCCAAGTTGAAGGTACTTTCCTTCTGTTCTTCATCACTATTTTTGTTTTTGCTTGTGAGAGTGAGGAGGCAATCCTTACGACATGCCTCATTAGTTAATGCCTTGAACGTGGTTATTTGTTCATGCACTAAAATAATAAGATCAACTTTGATAGCATTTTGATACAAATAAAACTGTTGTTCCTTTATTAGCCTTACACACACTTGCTTTCTTCCTTCTACCTGCAAGAGATAAATGTTTCCATTGGTTCATCATCTTCTTTCTTCCTGAGGGAAAAGTCGGCCAATGTAGCATCTTTTTTAGTACCAAAATGTAATGCTCCAATTTGCAATTAACTAAAATATCACATTTTGATTATTAACAAAACCATAGAGGTCTATTGCAATTCCTATATTCTAAGTGGATTTCTTTTGTTCAAGTATCAATGCAAACAGAGATGTCTACAAAGTTCTGTAGATTCCTCTATATCATGTAGAAATACTTTAAACTTGATCTTTTAATTCCAATGACCTCTACAAAGGTGTGTAGGATTCCTCTAGTCAAAATTGATTTCCTCTATTCAATAAAATATGCTTTAGAGTTCTCTACAAAAGTCTATTAATGTCTCTATATGCTTCTTTTTAAAAGGAATTCTCTTAAAAATATATTTTACATGAATTAATGAATGAATTTGTCATAATTAAGATTATTATATTATAAGGGGTAATGAAACCGTGTAACTAATGACATAAATGTTATAAGGGCTATTAGAACTTAAAAGTATAGAAAAACTATAAGTTCATGTCACAATCGATTACTAATCGCCTAGCAAATTTGCCCGTGGCTGAAGTTAATTGCCAGTTGCCTGTAACATTTGCCTATGGGGTTCCAACAAGACACTTTATCGCTAGACCCTACTAGTTGAATGACAGCCACCTACTAGTATCACTTGTGGTTTCACAATCAAATAGGCCCAGCCACCTAGCACCCGCCTAGTATATTCTAGCAGCTTGCCCTTGGATAGAAGCTCCATCTAAGTCGCCTGTATAAACCACCTAAGGAGAGAAGTCAAATATCCCAACCACCTAAAATTTGTCTGCCATGAACCAGCAACGTGGCTTAAAGAGTTTTCAAAGAACAACGACCATAGCCATATCAAAGTTGCCTACCAATCCACCTACAAATGGCAGCTGAATACCGCAATTGCCTTCCATGCACCTGACAACTTCAATGATCAAAATTTTCAAATGTTCCAATGCATTCGATGCACCTCAATTACCTCCAATGGCTAGATTTCAAGAAAATCTATAAAAGGAGTAATTAAGGAATATTGAACAAGAAGTAGCAAGCATTTAGTGAGTCATTACTTTCAAATTTTCATGTAATGTAAGCTTTCAAGCATCAATTTTCATAAATTAAGAATTCGAGGCTCTCACCAATAAGAAAGAAAGACTTCACTCATTTAAAGTTTGCTTTCAAGAATTTTCAAAGCTTCCCCTACTTTCCAAAGAGACACTACAAAAATGTATAATTCTTACTCTTGTTATTTTCATTCATTTGATTACCTTGGGTTGGTATTAGAGAGAATTCCCAAGAAGAACAAGTTGGATTGTTAAACTTGTATCTCATAATCATCTTATTGTGTTGTATTTATGCCCCCTAGAGCTAGAATCTAAAAGAGTGCTTTAGCACTAAGTAATCACTCCCCATAGAGTTGGAATCTAGAAGAGTATAGTAACACTAGGTTGTATTGGTGATTGAACTAGTGGAACCTAAGATATAAGGGTGTGTGCTTAAAAGAGTGAAGTAAAGAAATTATTTCGAACCATTATATATTGTGCTTACTTTTGTGATTGATTAAATTACTTGATTCTTACATTTTCATAACAAATATTTTGAAAGGAGGGAATTTAAATTTATTGGGGTCAAGTAAGAAAATTTTATCAACCCAATTTACCTCCCCTTTTGGGTTAAGCCTAAAAAAGGGACTAAAACAAAGAATCTAGAGAAAGACAATTTTGCATATCACTCCATGTTTTGACTAATCCTGCTGGTAATGTCAAATACCATTGAAATGCAGGTCCTTTGAGGGAAGAGCCAAACAATCTTAAACAAAGATTGCAGTAAACAACATAATTCCTTATCTTTAAATTGAAGAGAGTCAGGTGGTGCTGAGGATCATCCAACCCATTAAATGTATGAAAATTCATAATTTGAAAACCCAATGAGAATGGATCATTCTCTGTCTCCAGTGGGTAGGGTCAATGATATGCATTTAGCACTTGAGAGGGCAAATTTGTTTGCCTCTAAGTCATCCTCTCGTTCATCATCTCATTGAAATGTGCTATTAGATCATGATTCATTTGAAGTGGTTATGCCTACGCATTCATGCCAAAGTGTTGCGCTTGAACGTTTACACTAAACTGTTGCACACAAATGTTTATATTAGGTGGTGGCCAAGGCAAAGCAACTAGCGATGCAACTGATGATTCCTCGGCCCCCCGTAGGGTCTCCTCCTAACTAATTAAACATAAACGGTCATACTAGTGTAACCGTTGCCATTAAGGGAGTTGGCATATGTTGAACATTGAAAGGATGCCCAATATTGGAGGGTTGGCCAATGTTGGAGGTTTGATCAGCATTTCCAGTTCCTCCTACATTTTATTGTATCTATATTTTTCATAAATGCTAATTCTCTACTTTGAGTGCTCCATCTACTTAATGATCTTTCTAATGGATGAAAGTTCTATATTACCTTCAGCCATGTATGATGTAATCACTAGAATAGCTAGATGATTGTGTGACAATTCCAGTGATGTTGTGGATCCAAGGTTATCTCTCTTAATGCCTTCTGGCAAAGAATAGAATGTTAGTGTGGTATCATGAGCCTCACCTCCAACCTAGTGATCATCCTTAAATGAGATGGGTTTGGTGGGCTTTCTCCACCAATTGAAGTGGTACAAACACTCACAAACTGCATCTTTCTTCTTTTTTATTTCTTTTTCTTAGGCTACTGGAATCAATTCTTCTTTCTCTCTTTTCCATCTTCAATGCCTTGCATGGAATTTGGAAGGTACCAATCCTATCAATCTCTCTTCTTTAGGAGCAAGAGAAAGTTTTCGGGATAATAAACATGTTATATCCCAAATGTGCATCCGGGGAAGAAGATGATAAGCTTTTTAGTATGACATATTTCTTGGAAGGCAATTTTCAACCTTCTCTCTTTTCTTGCATGTCAATTTGCGAATCATCCTATCTCTTAATTTTCCATTCTTGTTTTTAATTCCTCTACTAAGCTTACCAAGGTTCTTAGGAGCATTACCTAATGTGAAGCTCCCAAAGCTATTAGGGAACTTTGAATTGAATGGAGCTACTACTTATTTCCCCTTTGATACTCTAGGAAAGTCAATTACTACAACCTTCTTCTTCTACTTCATGGGAGAAGATGCCTGAATATTTTCAATTTTGAGGCCTTTGGGAGTGATGCTAAAGATAGGGTTATCTCCAACAACTTGAGAACTAGGAGAAGAAACAGCCTTCCTTCTTTGCCTTGTGTTCTTCCTTTTCTTCATCTTCTCAGCCTCAGTGTTGCTAGAGGTGGAGATGAAGGGAATAGCCCAAAGTATGGTTGAAATAGATTTAGGAACAATAATGACTGATTCAACCACTCTTCTCTTGTAAATGACTAATGCCTGGCTAATTAACACTATAACATAAGAGTGAGGGATGCTCCAATCGACGTTCTAATGATTGTTGATGGCAAAATAGTCATCGAGTAGGAATCCGAACACCAGACACATCGCCATTTGAAGTGTACTTGAAAAAAAGAGTGAGTATAAAAAAGACAAAAGATCTACAAGGAATAAAAGAAAGATTTGATCAGTTTCATAAAAACAACATGCTCTTTAAGATGCATTGGTACTACTTTTCCTTAGAAATGAAGGGTAGGATGTTTTACATTGGGTTCACCATTTTTGTTCTCATTTTTGCCTAAGGGTGCAACTTTGGCCCATGAAACTCGGGTTCCCCTTAACCCCAACCCTAACCCTATTTGTAAAATTTTAACCTTAACCCTAACCCTATTTGTTAAACTTCAACCCTAACCATAACCCTATTTGTAAAACTTCAACCCTAACCCTAATCCTATTTTTAAAAATTGAGCTCGAGTTGAGTTTTGGGTTGGAATTCAGGTTGATGAAAATCTAATGGCGGTCTTTTTTCATTTTAACTTGGCACAGCTTTAAAATTCGCAGCGCTACTTGTTACCAGAAATGGTGACTAAAATAGGTCTGCAAAAAGAAAGCATGAATATAGATGTCATTTAGATGCAAGTCATATAAATCTATTTTCCTCTTGACAAGTCACGACCTCTCTCTTTCTACATTTGTCTGTCATAAGTTGTAAACAAAATTTTCCATTAGTTGATTTGTCAATCGATCCTTCATGAGTGGAATTTGTTTGTTTGAAATAGCAAATGAACTCTGGATGGTGCAAACAAAATTGAACTAATCAATAGACAAACTCTGCTTTGTCTGCATGAATTCTTCCAAGAGATTTATTTGTCAGTTAATCCTTTGTGAATGTGCTTTGTCTGTTGTAAATAATAGATGAACTTTGGGTGGCAAAGACGAAGTCAAACTAGTTGATAGATAAATTCTCATTTGTCTCCATGAATAGATGAACTATGATGTTTTTCTTTTGTTCCATATTTGTCTGTTAGAGGTGGCAGATGAATTCTACTTTGTTTTGCTCAAACACAAAGTGTAATATTCATCTGATGTAAGTGACAGAAGAACTCTACATTACTTTATCTTGGACGAATTACTTTGCACTTCGTCTATAGGTTTGTTTGTAGTAAGCTTGAAGACGAATATGTCTTTGTCTGTTGAAATTCATTTGTCCAAGCATCTACTTTGTTTGTGCAACTTCATCTATCCTTACTGTGCAGCTTCTACTTCTTCTTCCACTTTGTCTGTAGTAAGTAATAGATGAAATTAATCCGCAGATGAAGTTCAGTTCCTTATTTATTCTGCATTCTTCGAGCAGCAGATGGAGTTTGTTTCTTCAACTTCTTACTTTCTTCATTCTTGATTTGTCTGTAAATTGCACTCCTTTGTCTGTTTATTTTGCCTTTTTATCCTCGGACGAATCCATTCTTCTGACTATGTCAATCAAACAAAGTTTTCTTCGCTTTGTGAATGGTTGTCTGGGCAGCAGTTCCTTCTTTCTTCGTTTGTCTAAGTGCTTGATGTGATTGCCTCTTCTTACTTTGTTTGAGATAAATTTTATCTAGTCAGTGTAAATAGTTCAAATTTCTCAAACAACTTTACGCTCCTCAACCATAGCTTCATCTTCAATTGCTTTTGTCTTGCATTTATCTATTGAAGTTTTCTTTTAGACAATGCAAGCTTTCTTATTGCTTGTTTTCAAAGCTTTTACTTTCTTCTTCTTCTTCTTCTTCCGCGACCTTCAGCAATTTAATCCCTTTTGAAACGTAGCAGATAGTTATGGCAGTTTGTTGCAGACAATTGTGATCCTGCATTTAGAGCTTTTCTGCACTTGCTACATTGTTAGCTTTCAAATATATTATCAGAATGTATTTTATCCTTATGTGATTTTAACATGTTGTAGAACAAGGATAATATACATTTCTATTTAAGTACATACTATAAGAGCTTAAGTAAATATTGTGCTAAGTATGATTCAACAAATTAATGCATTAATAAATAACTAATAATGTTAAGTGCACCATTAAGTAGAAGATGTGTGCTGAGTATGATTCAACCAATTAACACATTAATGAATAGCTAATAATGTTAAGTGCACCATTAAGTAAAAAATATATGCTTGCGTAATTAAACATTCATGATTATATATTCATATCAATTATTGTTTAAACAATCATAATCATGCATATGATTGTCAGAGATTTAAGCAGACATATAGTTTTAACTTATTATAAGTTTTGTTATTATCAAAATCATATATAATAATACTGACAGACATAGCCAAAACGTAAATTGAAAAATAGTCTCTCTAGTTTTGCCCCCTCCTGAAAACATATTAAATACAGGCAAAGATCCTTCTAAGACTTGCTCATCATACATTATATGTTGGATCTGGGGGTGAATTTCGAGTCTTAACTTAAGCATTGCGCATCAAGTCCAAGAACCTTTCCACTTAAAGATAATCACCCAAAACTTCCTCTACTCTTCAGCTTTATGTTGGGCCTCCTCGGCCAAGCCGACTTGATGAGCAACCTCCATTCTTTGATGGTTCTATTATTCTTCACGCTTAGCTACCTCATAGTAAACTTTTGTAGCCTCTAGCAAGTGGTTATAGTATCTAACATGGGTCTCTATTTTCTTCTCATCAAAACCATGAAAGTGGTGACAGTTGGCTAAAAACACGAACAACATTCTTTAACTCTACAACTATGGAACACACCTACAAAATTATAATCCATTATCAAAGCAAGATTAATAAAGTGTATATGCTAAAGCATCATCATTATCATCATGGTGATAAGGCATTAATGGGGAAAAAATCTCAAGGAAAGAGAATCAAAGAACTCCATATGAGTACATAACTCTAGTGCACCTCTCCTGAAAGATCCCTAATGAAACATTTTAGACAGACCCATATATCAAATTCACCATCATATCCCAGAGGACAGCATGGAGGAATACAACATTGATCAAATTAGGCAATTGAAAATGATTCATGTGATTTCAGGCATGAATCGTATTGGTTGAGGCATGCGCTCCCCCCCCACCCCCGCAACCAACTTTTGAAGGATCTAAACACTAAAATGTTAGTTGTAGGAATATGGAAGCATAATTGTTTAGCCGTTGTGTTAAAAAAATACAGTAGAGACTAGAGAGTAGCAATTTGGAAAGGAACACAAACATACCTCATTAATAGTTCTCTTAGTTTTCTGAAGAGTAGATGTTGAGAACTTTTGCATTGCAACACTAGCAGGAACTTTTGCATTCCATAGTCATCACCAACTATGCTGACTTTAAGTAGCGTCGTAGTAGCCACCAATAGAGGAAGGGTAGAAGGGAGAAGAAAGGGGCCCTCAGGTTAAGGACTTAGGGTTGGGTGCTTGTAAAATATTTTATATATTTTTTATTTTTTTATTAAAATTAGTGGTGTAAGTTGGGGCGGGTTCAACCCAAAGCCGACTACCCAAACTCGCATATCAAGCTAGGTTGGGATGCTAAAATTCAACCCGAACCTGCATTACACTGGGTTCAGGGTGGGTAAGGAGGTCGGTCAACTCGCTCGAACCCGAACCTGCATATATATATAATAAAAAAATAATATAACATACTTAACTTAGTGATTTATTTATGATACATGGGAAATAACAGGAAATAGAAGTTGTTTTCAATTACTAATGTTTACTAACATATACAGAGGGTTAAGTACATGACTTATATGCATGGATCATATGCATGGATTTGATGCTACTCTACCATTCTAAATGGGACATGATTAAGAATGTAAATGTGCTAAGTAAACATGAGAATTTGAAGGGTATTTTGCTGTGTAAAGAGAACATGAATGATGAACCAAAAAGGGTGTATATTATTGCCCATTTTATGCTCAAGAAATTATGACCTTGCTACCTACTTTTGACACCATTAAATCATCAATTTATGGCTTAGATTTATACTATGTTGCTGCCCATATTGCTGCCAATTTCTATATAAATTGTCGCATGTTTTGTTGCTAAATTCCCAATACATATTGCTGTCAACTCCAACGTGTATGGATGTTTACCTTGTTGTTAACCTTCAACATAAATTTTTACCCAACTTGCCCAACCCCCAAGTCCAATTACTATGTACATCCTCAAGTGAAAAGTAATGCAATTACTGCCAAATTTTACTTTATATGTTGCCCATTTAGTTGTAAATTGAATCAAAAGTCAAGCTGCAAAAGGAAGGGCTTCCACTTTGAGACAACTTGTAAATTTAAATGTTCAAGCTCCATCATTGGCATTTTAACAATATGTTAGCTTGTTGTCTTTCAACTCGACTCATAACCCGAAGTCAACCCGCATATGTACGATTAAGGTTAGGGTTGGGAAAAGATTATAAAAGTGAGGGTTAGGGTTAGAGTTGGGAAAATATTTTAAAATGAGGGTTAGGGTTAGGCAAACCCAAATCCACCCGATTTACACCCCTAATTAAAATGAAATTCGGCTTTAGGTTATCACAACTTTGGGTCAACCAAGGTTGGATAGATTTTAAATTAGGTTCAAGTTAAACTCGAGTTCATCAGGCTCAAGTTGGGGAAAACCAAGTTTAAGCAATGTTGTTCGGTGGGCCGGGTTCCAGTTGAACCCGGCCCAAGTTGCACCCTAATTTTTGCCTTTATATACACCTAAGACCTAGTTCATGCCTATCTCCAACTTTTTAGGTTATTTATATTCATTAAGTGTCTACTTAACAACTATAAGTTTAGGCAATGTGCTTGTTGGGTTGCAACTTTATGGTTAGTTGCTGTGAGTTTGTCGCTGGTCAACTTGTGGTCACCTGATCAAATTAGGAAGGCCCAATATCTAATGTTAGGGATACCCATCAGGGTCAATCTTTGGTTTCAAGTGCCTATAAAAAACTATAGAACAATATCAACCTTTTAAATAAGGGAATATATGGTGTAAAGCTTTGGAATGTGAGTCTTGTACTTTTCATATTGAGATCTTATCCATTGAGAAGACTTTAAAATTAACATTTCAATTAGGATGAAAACAATGTAAATTTTCCTTTTAAATGAACTTAGCGGGATATAAAGTTCTAATATATAGTTTTCTATGTGATGTTGCATTTTATCCTTTTTAGCCAAATCCATTTATCACATATAGAATGAAATTTTAAATTAAATTTAGAAGGACAAATTGTATAAATCACATTTAAAATTTGAAAGCAGAAGCAAACAAAATTTTAAAATTGACATGCAGGATGTTTGGTCAATAAACATTTAAAGTTGGTCTATGAACTAAAATGAGTAATTAAATTTCATCTATCAAATTTGTGTCCATAAATGTTAGTGGCTAGATTATTGATATGGAGCAAAAGCTACCCACAATTAGTGGTGCAATTAAGGTAGTAAAAATATACAACTCATCAACATAGGAAACAGTAACGTTGTTGATTACTTGGTATGCTTGGTTTACGGAAAAAAAAAGAAGATAAAATGAAAAGAAAAAATGTAATAAGTGTGAAAAAATTAGGTGATGACGTCAGCATCATAGTAGCAATCTCAACAATAAATAAAAAAAATAAGATAAGCTTTTATTGAAAAAAGTAATATTGTAATAACAAAATATTAATTATAAATAGTTAAAAAATTAAATATCAGGTAAGAATAAATTTTTCTGAAAAAGGGCTTTTGCAAAATTTTTATTCATCTCTCAACGACAACAATCACAATCGTGAAGATGGCCTCGTCTGTTCGCCTCAATTCGTGTTTTATTATTTATTGTTCTAATAAGACCCAGAAACCACAAGATAGATATTAGAAGAAAAAAAAATTGATGCCGATAGGGGGATTAGAAGCTGCTGAAATTTTGTTAGTGATAGGAGGATTGGAAGCTGCTGCAATTTTGTTAGTGCAGGTTACTTTTTATAGAATGCATTACATCGATACACGCAGCTGCACCAGCGGACTGCAAGGTGACTACGATACAAGAATTCGATTGCTAGTTTCTCAATTACTGAACCATTTCAAGCCACTTGTCTTCTTGCTTTGATCTGAATCATTAAAAAGGCAATTGCTAACTGTTTGGACGGATACCATTTAGCCAAAAAAGCATGAATGATGGGACCCAAGCTTCCACCCATATGAATAAAAAGCCATGTCGTCCATGCCAATAAATAAAATATCACCAACCATTGCGTGGACCCCACTTGCATGGAGCCAGAGAAAGAGCCGGGCGAATTTGCGCCACGTGTAACCAGCCTTTGGGCGCTCCGCCCGCAGCGCGCTCTAAATTCGCGTGAAATTTCAAACTGTCCCTGTTCCCCCCGCCCGCTTCATATTCCCTTTCGAATCCTCCCCGGATATTTATGCATAAATCCTAGATCTGAAGGCAAAATGCCCTGCAGGACCACCCATACATCGAAGTCTCCCACCACCGCTGAACTGAAAACGCGATAGTCACATTGCACGGTCAACCTCGCGGGCCACCACCGTGGGGGTGCCATGTTTAGTTGCAAGGAAAATAAAAGAAA
>JAYJMB010010435.1:11426-47910 GCA_036873735.1 Pouteria campechiana
AATCATACACCCTTTTATGTTCAACATCTAATAGATTTAATGTATAATCTTTTATATACTACTTTAACAGGTAGCAAATCTGTTGTGAGATGTATTCAACATGACAAGCATGATGACATCATATTGAAGCATCATAGAGTATTATTTTTATCTATCATTTTATGTTTAGATGTGTCTGAATAGGGATTATAGTTGGACATATATTTTACATAGAGTTAAGGTTGAGCAACCTCAAACCTGAACCAAACTCGACCCATGCACACCCCTAATGCCTAATAAAGAGATGAGAAACGACAAAACACGTGCTCAACTGGATTTAAGTGAATCGTGCTCAAGTAGATCTGGCTTGTTATTTTTTTAAATATGACTAATAATATATATATATATATATATATATATTCGTGTTTGGATAGCGGTAAAAGATACAAAAAATATAGAAAATTATAAAAAATAAAAATTATGTGAGTATAATAGGAGTTTATGTTAGTTAGAAAGTAAATATAACTAAATAAATACTTTTTTAAAGTAAAAAGGTAGGAGTAGGGTTTGAAAAAATAGATAATGATAAAAATTAGGTTAATTAAAGGTATGTAAACATTTCATTGGGTAAAAAGCAATTTTTGCCATTGATCTTTTACATTGTATATTTAAGCATGAAAATATAGAAGAAATGCAACCTAATGTTGGAGATGACTTTATTTATAATTAAAGTAGATTAAAAAAATAGATTTTTTGAATAGAAAGGTAAAAAGTGGGTGCCAAAATATAGATAATAATTAAAATCAGAATTATTAGATATAGATAAATATCTCATAGAGGAAAAATGAAAGTTTAATTGGTGTATCCAAACTAGCGTTATCAAAACTGGATCGGTAATTAAACCGGTTAGGTATTCGACTTACCATCTCATTGGGTTCAACTGGGCAGTTCAATAAGATGAACTCTTTTTTTTAAAAAAATTAATATATATAACATAATTTTAAAAATTTAAATCATAGATATTAATCTAAATTATATAAATTTTTGTTATAATATTATATTATTTTACTATATTCTTTATTTTATTAATAATATTAAAATTAAAAAACTGCTACTATTGAACTAAACTGAGCTAGATTTAATCGGTTATTTGACCTGTTTTACTGGCCCGTCCGGTCTGGTCTTAGTTCTCGTAGCACGAATCCAAACACACACCCGTAGGGCTTTCTTATAATTGCTCACACGTGTGGATGCATCCAAAGGCAGGCCACTCTGTAAATGTGTGTGGCATCTGTAGCATTCCATAAAATGCTTGGCAGTATTGCTTGGGCATTTTACAGGATTAATGAAGCAGTAAACAATTCATTAATTTGTATTTCAAGCTAATCCTTTAATGGGACACATGTGAATCATCTTATTAAGTTAAATCCTTCATATGCCCCAAAACTTGACATTTAAGGAATGATTTTATGTGTCAGAATGTGAGATTTTATATATAGCAGCTAAGGATATGTCCTTTTAATAATCTTGCCACGTATAGCATATGCTTTAGGATTTCAACTAAGATCCGATCCATTGCTTTTGATCCACGCTATGGCTTGAATAGCATCGTTTGTTGCCAAAATGGGTCAAAACAAGAGCCTGTATATTAAGCTCATATAGCCCATCAAGATATCCATGGCCATTCCCCTATCTAGCAACTGAAATGGTCTTGGCCCATGCATTTTCAGGCCTATAACCAATCAGTAGGCCCACATGACTCCAATGCATATATGCTCAATTTCAACAAGGTTCAGCTGGCAATACCCTGCATCATCTTCATCAGAAACTGGCCTTCTAATCCAAAGATTGGCAAGCAATATTGTAGGTTAGATCACCCATGTATGAAAGTCTAACCCCAAGAAATAATTTCTCATTAGTTGACCCCTCCAATATCTAAAACGGTTCAATCAAAGGTTGGTTCTAAGCTGTTTATCTCTCCATGCGTGTATGGTGGTTTCATCTATAATCATGAAGACCAATGGTATAGATTAATCCACAATAATTAAAATTTTTGTTCATTCCAATCCTTAAATGGACCACAAAACACAATCATAATCCTCTATCCAACAGCCTCAAACGACCAGAGCAAAGTCCTAAAAATAGAGATCCGCCGAAAATAAGCAGAAGTGGAAAAAGCCAACCTTTCCATCGAGGCAAAGTATCCGTTCAAAATTTCGGGTGCAAACACAGGCCATCTAAAGCACCAACAAACCAATAACTGAAAAAAACTAAAAAAACCGAAAATGAGAGGGGAAGGGAGATACCAGCCATCTCTCAAACCCCAACGATCATTTCTCTCCTTCCCATATAACAATCCCATAGCTTCCCTCACCAAAATCAATGAATAGCAGCCTTGGGCCTCTCAAAGGAGGTCACACCTCAACAATGCAGGCCTCAGGCTGCTTCCTCGTCTCTCTCCTCCTCTTCATTGCCCTCTCTTCCTGCATTGCGGGGCCTCTTTCCAATGCAGAAGTCGCCTTCATTGCCCGTAGGCAGCTCCGAACCATGCCCATGGGCGGAGACATCCCTGATGACTATGAATTCAAGGTGGATATCAGTGTAACCTTCACCAACCAGAGGATCAAGAAATCCTACATTGCCCTCCAAGCTTGGAAGAAGGCCATCTACTCCGACCCCTTCAACTTCACCGGCAACTGGGTCGGCCCCAACGTCTGCAACTACAACGGCGTGTTCTGTGCCTCGGCCCTCGATGACCCCACCGTGCACGTCGTTGCCGGCGTAGACCTCAACCATGCGGACATTGCAGGACACCTCCCGGCCGAGCTCGGCCTAATGACTGACGCTGCCATCATCCACCTTAACTCCAACAGATTCTGTGGCATCATCCCCAAGAGCATCAAGAGGCTCCAGCTCCTCCATGAATTGGACGTGAGCAACAACCAATTGGTCGGTCCCTTCCCCGACATTGTGCTCGAGCTGCGGGGATTGAAATATCTGGACCTCCGCTTCAATGACTTCGAGGGGCCGCTGCCGCCGCAGCTCTTCGACATGGACCTCGATGCTATCTTCTTGAACAACAACCGCTTCACCTCCCACATTCCTGAGAATTTGGGAAATTCGTCCATTTCCGTCTTGGTTGTGGCCAACAACAACCTGGAAGGATGCATTCCAAGCAGCATTGGAAAGATGGCGGGGACACTGAATGAGATCATCTTCGCTAACAACCAGCTATCTGGCTGTTTCCCACCGGAGATTGGGCTACTCGGAAACTTGACTCTTTTCGATGCTGCTGGAAATTCCTTCACAGGGATATTGCCCAAGAGCTTCTCTGGTCTTACAAGCCTCGCTGAGCTTGATCTTTCCCACAACAGCCTCACAGGATTCGTGCCAGAGAGCATTTGCAAGCTACCCAATCTGGCTAACTTCACATTCTCAGACAACTACTTCAAGGGCCAATCAGATCAATGTGTGGCGTCTTCGAGATCAGATGTCGCCTTGGATGATAAAAACAACTGCTTGCCGGACAGGCCCAAGCAAAAAACAGCAAAGATGTGCGCGCCCATAGTAAGCAAGCCGGTTGATTGTGGCAAGTGGAAGTGTGGATTATCTGGCCAAAGTAGCAGCACTCCAACTCCGCCTGTCTACTCACCCCCACCTCCACCTCCGGTCCAATCGCCTCCGCCCCCAACTCCAGTCCAATCGCCTCCGCCCCCAACTCCATCACCACCACCACCACCACCTGTGAAGTCTCCACCGCCTCCACCCATCGTTCAATCGCCCCCTCCACCGCCTCCGACATCATCTCCTCCTCCACCCGTCTACTCAGCACCCACACCCCCACCAGTTAGATCGCCACCACCACCACCTCCTGTCAGCTCTCCACCACCCCCTGTCAGTTCTCCACCACCTCCTGTTAGATCTCCGCCATCGCCTGTTGCTTCTCCTCCACCCCCAGTCAGGTCTCCACCACCACCTGTTGCTTCTCCTCCACCCCCAGTCAGGTCTCCACCACCACCTGTTGCTTCTCCTCCACCCCCATTCACGTCTCCACCACCACCACCTGTTGCTTCTCCTCCACCCCCAGTCAGGTCCCCACCACCACCACCACCTGTTGCTTCTCCTCCACCCCCAGTCAGGTCCCCACCACCACCACCTGTTGCTTCTCCTCCACCCCCAGTCAGGTCTCCACCACCACCACCTGTTGCTTCTCCTCCACCCCCATTCAGGTCTCCACCACCACCACCTGTTGCTTCTCCTCCGCCCCCTGTTAGCTCCCCACCTCCCACTGTCAGTTCTCTACCACCGCCTGTTTCTTCTCCTTCACCTCTTGTCGGTTCTCCACCAACCCCACTTGTTGCTTCTCCTTTGCCGCCTGTTAGCTCTCCAATACCCCCACCAGTCTTCTCACCGCCCCAGCCATCTCCATCTCTCCAACCTCCACCTCCTGTATTAGCCCCTCCACCCCCACAAAGGTATGATGTTCTCCCGCCCACAATTGGCCTCTCCTACGCATCTCCTCCTCCACCTCTGTATCCAGGCTACTAAGGACTTGTCTCTCATCCTTGAAAAGGTTTTCAGCCTTCCACAAACAGGTCGGCTTTTGCTAACTACACCTGTGAAAGAAAACAGAAGCTCTCTACCTGCATCTCTCTTTTCTATTTGTAGAACAGAAGGGCGTCGCAGGCAGTAAGTTATAATAACTCAAAGGATAGCAAAATACATTGTTATTGTTCAATCTCATGTGTGCAATGAAAATAAGAGGTTTTTTTCTTGTCCCTGGAGCCCCGTTACTTTGCTTCCTTTGGCTATTAACTCCACGTTCGTGGATGCATGCATACGATATAGACAAATATACGTGGAATGACATATGTGTAATACAGTTTTCGTGGGGTTGTTCTGGTGGTGCCTCTTGGTCGAAATGAAATCACTTTTGAAATTTGATCTTGCATGCATATTTTCTAGCTTTATTTTAATTATATATGCTGTCCCAACTATCAAGTGCGCCCTGTTTTGGTGAAAATTTTAACCAAGGTATGTGATGAAAATCCTCCTTTGGAGCCTGTTTGGATATGTGAAAACCAAGTATCATAAAAGCTTATGTCAGACATAAAATGAATAGTAGTAAATAAATAAATATTTTGGTATCAAAGACAAGTAATAAAATAACAACAAAAGTCTTTTAATTGGTGTGTGTGTTTGTGTATGTGTATATACCATATAAATTTTTAGGAAAAGATCCAATCGCACATATTCTATTTTAATTAAAAGGGGCATTGTTATCATTTTACGTTGAGAGTAGGATTTTAGTTATATGAAAGTATATATGTAATTGATAATAAATATAATATTTAGAGTGCTTAAAATTATGATCACTTTCGTCTAAGTTATAGATCATTAAACTATACATATGTTTGATCAAAATGTTATTTATAAAACTTTTTGTTTATTATAAAAAAAGTTTTAGTTTTTATCATCAGATAATTCATTAGACAAGAGTTTTTTATTTTTATGACATAAATTATTAGATTTAACCTTCCCTAAATATTTAGTAATCATTAATTTAAAAAATATAAAATTTAGGTAATTTTTAAGATTTTTTATAGAATATTATAAACACATTTATCAGGTTTAATGTGATTTAATATGGTTTAATATATTTTAATACGAATGTGGTTGAATAGCATTTAACAAGCTTTTATTGGACTTTAATGGGCTTGTCTAATGGGTTTTAATAGAAATAAATAGACTTTAGCTATGTTTAATACCTTTTAATAGCGTTTAATGGGCTATGGGCTCCATATAAACTTGGCCTAAAATATTTATAAAAGGTCTTTATGTCAATTTTAATGACTAAAATCTATATTTAAAAAAATTATTTATTATAATATTCAATTTTAAATAATTATATATAATATTTATTACTTATTAGTTGACAAAAATGATATTTGAAATTCAAATAATAATTACTAATGTCGTTCAATGCCGTTTAATATGGTTTAATATCGATTAATACGGTTTAATGTCATTTAGTGTCATTTAATATGGTTTAATGCAGTTTAATGTCATTTAATGCTATCTAACAAGAGTTTATGATAGTTAACAGGTTTTAACATAAATTAATGATGTTTAATAAAGTTTAACAAAAATTAATATAAATAATATTTAATAACATTTAATACGATTTAATAACATCTAACAAGAGTTTATGGGCTAAAGTAATTGGGCTTTACTCTCAGCTAATATCATTTAATGGGCTCTAATTTTCAGGCCCGTTAAAAAGTCACGATCTAGAAAATCCAACTAACTCCATCTAATGGCATCTAATGAGCAAGCCCGTTAAGATCATTGGCCTGTCTAACGAGCAGGCCCATTCCAGGCTAAAAACGTAGCGTAACTACAATGCTCATTTTGCATTTTTACAACCCATCACCCTTATTTTCCTTCTAATCAACATGATTCAACAACTAATGTTGGGTGTGATTAATTACGAATCAGATTTGTTGGATTTAGTCAAATAACAAAAACAAAAATGCAAGTGGACTTATGCCTTCAATCCACATGAATAGAGCTTTTGGAGTAATCTAGAAGATGACCTACTTTTAACAGCATATGCTTTTAGAGAACATTTGCACTAGGAGGTAAATCAATGAAATCAAGGAATCTTGACTTGGATCACAATATTAGGTTATGCAATTCCATTCACTGATTTTCCTAGAGTAGATGATTTTCCAAATGCACACCATCCAAATCCAATCAGCCCCATTACAATTCCAAGTTATCCATCGATATTGAATAATGCCATAAATGATTAGCCTTGTTTGAATTTGGATTTTAGATTTTAATTGCGGATAGCCCTCTAGCAATATTCCATCAACAGAAACATGGAATTAAGATGCATAAGTCTCCCCTTTAATGAATGAATGCTCAAGTGCTCGAAAAGCATTATCCATCCACAGAGATATATGCTACTCATTAATTACTCCAACAGTTAATGCAACTCAATATAAATGTTATTGGCAATGGAATATGTTGACTCCAACTGAGTTTTTCCCAAATTAAACTCCTTTGCCACAATAAGGACTTCCAATAAATGTCTTTTAAAGCCACGGTGTAGGATCCTAAAGCCACAATGGAATATTTCAAATATTTCTTTCTTCATTTTCTATGGCTTTTCTCAACTTTCACTTTTACATCAAATATGGGCTTTCACAGCTTTATTTGAAAATAAGAAATTTTTTTTAGAAAATATGTTATTAGTCCAGTGCTCCATAAGACCCGCATCCAATCTACTTCCAAGTTCAACAATGATACAGATTGGAGAATCTTAGGCCTAAAAATATATATTGAATAAGCGTACTAGTAATTTTTTGTCTATAGAATCTCGCAACTATGCCCCCAGTAATTGCCATGCTAGCCAAACAAACGAAACCAAGATGAAATCAAGATTGATCTTTATGCTTTAGCTACTTGGCAATCATGCTATCAAACACTCATTAGCAATTTTGAAGATGATAGTGCAAAATTATTTTCACAATCTTGAAGATGATAAAATGAGGTAGCATAAATAAAATGATGTAATTTGTTTTGTACCTCAACTTGTTTGGTACATTAGGATCCTTACATCAACTAGTCATTATAAGCATGTTGGGCTTCCAATAAAATCATTTTTACAAAGTTAAACAGAAAATAATGGAACTTGAATTTGTCTTCTGAAGGATTCTCAAATCCTGAATCTACAATGGCTCTAAGAAGCTTCGGCTTCAAAAGGAAATCTCTAAATCCTAAGCTATGAATTCCAATATAGCCCCTACAAGGTTTAAATAATAATAAGAAAAAAAAATTAAGGAGATCATGATGTTAACAATAAAAATCTCAAGAAATAGTAGAAACAAATCTAACTTGATGGAAAGATCAAAATCATTTTTAAAGCAGGATGTAAAATCATTATCTAGGCTAAAGATTCAACCAAATAGGTATGGAAGAAAACATAATTAAAAAAAAGTGAAGCATTAATTGAAAAAAAAAACTAAAATTGCACTTTCTAAAGAAATGAAGCAGCTCACATCACACATGAGACAAATATGTTATAGTGACAGTCGAAACATTCAATCATGAGAGACAATTATCAATGTGTCATTCAACAAAAATTAGATTGAAATACCAATATGATCAATTTTAATGTTTACCAAAATCCAGTAAAACTTAGCCAGTACTCATTACACTAAATCCTAGATTTGGCCAACTATTACAATCATTTTATTTTAATTACTTGAACTTTGTTTTTGATGAACCGGTTAGATCACTACAAATGTATCTGTAATGCAAAAACATGCAAGAACAAAAATTTTATCCACGTATGTGGGTTAGGCATCTCTATTCTAAATTGAAGTTGAAACATTCAATACAATACTAATCTTCTTAATCATCCGACTGATAATGGGTAAAGAAATATTCTTATGCAAATAAGCATGATAGATAATAACAATCGAATATTCTGGTTTTTCTGCTGCCTTTTGTAAAACTTGTCCACCACATTACCAAAGGAATAGTAGGAATGGTTTATCCTTCCTGCATCCACAAACTGATGGAAGCATCAAGTATCTCCTAACGCAAGCTGCCTTAATTTTTTTTTTTATCTATGTAAGAAGTCTTTGCTTCTATGAATAGTTCAAAAAACACAAATTCAAAAAGCTCTCCATAGAATTAGAATCTCTAGAGTACACAACCAATTTGTGACTCAAACAGAAAAAAGCATCTATGTCTCTTCAAGGTTCAAACAGAAACCCTAGAAATCTTTGTGATTGTTGAATTCATTAACAAGTTTTTGAAACTCAAGAATCTTTCCCTATATACTGTTGTCACTTGTGGATACATCTAGATTATAGTTGAGAGGGCATCATGGACCCTGACAATCCATGGCCCTTAGAATTCTCCTAGTTAGTTATCTAGTTTTACAAACCTTACACTATTTTAGGTCCAATTGTCACCAATTTGATGAAATACTTCAACTGATTTGTATCTCTCAATTCAATTCCTTTTGCTTCTACTAACAGTGGCAGGTTACAAGCTCAAGACAACAAAAATGATGATAATACCATATAAATTATTGAAATGCTCAACAATATACAAGGAAATGTAGAATGTTTAAGCTCATCAACAACA
Organism: Pouteria campechiana; assembly: GCA_036873735.1. Taxonomy (NCBI): domain Eukaryota; kingdom Viridiplantae; phylum Streptophyta; class Magnoliopsida; order Ericales; family Sapotaceae; genus Pouteria; species Pouteria campechiana. The sequence goes on from JAYJMB010010435.1 coordinate 20,571, forward strand.
AAGATAACCCTATAGATGGCTAAAAGCCTAAAACACATAAATTTGCACAAAAGGAAGATCTCAAAATGCATTGAATGCACTATTGCACCTTGCTACCATGTTAGTCGCTGTGTTGTCTTGAGAGTGCTTTGACACTCTTGATTTGCATTTGGAAAGATGACGAGGATGAGAAATTCCTGGGAAGCAAGCTAGAAAATCTAGTATGGGAACAATAAAGTTTGGTTTGGAATGATGCAAAGTTTGTATGCTTGGGGAACGAGCCAGTTGAAGAACATTATAAAGGTGGTTGGTTGGTTGTTATTTAACTTTCATAGACTTAGTGCCAGTTTATCAATAATCCCTAAACAAAGCTAGAGTTTTATTCTCAACTATCTCAACAAATACAAGAACATGAGAGATAATAAGGTCTTCTATATCATAAGTGTTGGATGTGAGAAATCAAACAATCACAAAAAACTAAAAATTTTAAACAATGACTACTTTAAGAATAGTCTTAGAATCTCATTCTTGACATCTCGAAGAATGTAATTTCAAGCAGTAGAAAAAGTCAATTCCATGGTACATAATTTCCATAACATGACTGGATAAATAAACAGGGTGTATATCAAGTCAAAACCTCAAATTTATAGTTTGAAAATTTGAATTGATCCTACAGGGTAATGCATATGAAATTCAAGATCCAGAAGGCTGTCTCAAAAGGAAAAACAAAAAAACAAAAAGGATGCTCTAAATCTAACAGATGGCATAAAGGGCAAGAGAGGCGATGTAGACCTACTCGGATGAATCCAGAAGGAGAGAATATGGAGGTGGGGTGGATTTCCCATTCCTCTTGCTCCTAAAAATTTTCTCTGCAATCTCTCCATTTCTCTCTATCACTTTCTTCTCCTCTCTTTTTGCTTTCGTCCTCTCCCCCTCTTTTTGCTTATTGATTGTCTCGCAAGAAAGAAGACTAATCGAGTTGAAAGAAGACGAGCTGAGGCATTTTATTCATTTCAAAGAACTCCAACCTTTAACCATCTAGCCTCAAAACGTGGTCTACCAACATCTAATGTCGTCTAATACTCGGACACCGAATTTGGGTTGTCGTCACAATGCGAGGAGGTAGATTTAGGAAGAAGATGAAAGGGGAAATGAGATTTCTTCATCTTCTAGTAGAAGGAGGGTATAACAGGGAAGATTGCAATAACGCGAGATGGAGTTTCTCTTGAATTAGGGTTAGATAGAAAAGAGGGTACTAGCACAGGGGGAAGGGGCGAGATGAAGAGTATGGTTGACAGGAAAGAGGGATACTCGCACAAGGGCTTTGGGAAGGAGAGTACTTTGTTTTCAAAAATGCCCTTTGACCATTTGCCCTTTGATCCACTGCCCATCTAATTTTCAATGGTGTAGATTTGTATTCTACTGTAGTTAAAGTAGAATAAGTTCTAATATATCCGGCCCCTAAATTTTTTTACATGGTAGATTTTCTTTTTCACCTAACCAAACTGGCCTGATGAAGGAATTGTGCAGCACAATTTTGATTACCTCTAAAACTTTTTTTTTCATGCTTTCCAATTTTGCTTTATTCTTAAAAAAAAAAAAAAAAACTAGTGACGGGGTTCATCTAAATGGAAACTAAGGGTCCGTTTGGATGTAACACCGAAGGCTTGTTAAGACTATTGATGCATCATGTGATATTTCAACAATCTTACCAATCCTATTTTTATTTATTATTACAAATATTTTCAATTATTTTTGTTACTTTTACATTAAAATCATATTTTACTTATATCAAAACCTACAACACTTTTTTATTATATTCCCTTTCTATTACACTAACTTCCTATTACATTCCATTCAAACAGACCCTGAGCAACAGGCAAGAGACTATTGTAGCATGGCGGGCTTGTGCCATCCGGTAGAAGGATTTCACTTTGTAGATATTAGGGTTGAGTGTATTGTATTTTTGCCCAGTAAGTTTGTATATGTGAATGTAGATTTTTTTAATTTTTTATCTTTACTTTACGAACTTATTAGGGATGATATATAAGATTAATTTAGCTAACGAATTCAATTGACTCTAAGATGTAAAAGGAGAAATGTGAGTAGTTCTGTGTCATCTTTATCATTGTAGGCCTTTTGAGTCCCACGAGCAAGAAAGTGGGTAGTGGGAGCATATTCATTAATTGAAGAATGGCTGCGATAATTCCATAATGAAAAGTTCCCGATGTAATTCTATTGGATTACAGATTAAAGTGGATCTTTCTTTTTTTTTTTTTTTCACTCTTGTGTTATTTTTCTTTAATTTAATGTTGAAGGATATCAGTGTACTGTGCTCCATCTACGTTATTCCCACAAAAGACTGTATGTAGAAATTCGTATGAATGTATATTGTTAAAGGCACCCACACCCATGTGCTTGTAACACTTCCTCACCCCCTTGGCTCTCAGCATCCATGTAGGTAAGACTACTATTCCATTCCGCTTCAAACATCTTGTAATACTCCTCTCCAGTTCCACTTCTGGACTGTGTACACTTCTAAATTAGAAGTGGTAGAATGTCTAAATCTACTCTAAGCATGTGAATAAGAATCTTAACTAATATAAAAACTTAGCAATGCAATTTCTAACAGTGATAAAATTGATATTATAAAAAAGTAACATAAATAACATAATTAATTAATGAATAACTAAATAAAATTAAAATAAAATAAATAGAATATCATTAGGGCTATATCTGAAGAAGATGAAGCTGATTCTGACAAAGTAAATTTAATGGTGTGAAAAATAAGGTTTATAGGAGAATTGGTTAATGAATGTTTTTGGATTCTTTTTAATTAGCTAATATAAAAGAAATATAAAAAGTTATAATTTATTCATGTTCATAGGGCCAGAATTTTGGGGCTATCCTTTTTTCTTTTTTACATATCCAGGGCATCAATTATGATTAATATTATTTGTTTATTTAAGACATACAAATTATTTTTATTGAAAATTTATGTACACTTTAACATTAAACAATGTTATATCATATGAAAAAGTAAATAATTATTTAAAATTACCCATGAGCCATTTACCTTGCTTGGCCTTTTTATTCACAACAGCTTGGATCATGCGCTATGGTCGTCAAATATTCGGGTTTGGTTTTTATTTTACCAAGACGATTTTAGTTCTAATATTAATATAATATGCATGTGTTTTAGCCCACAAGCATTCCATTAATTTCAAGGACCACTTAAGCAACCCATGCTATTATGGGAAATGTGTACGATGCAAATTTCTCCTTTTGTGCCAAAATGACCTTACCATTTAACTACTTATAAAAATAATATCCTTTGTTCACCGCTTAGTTTTGAACTTTTCATTTTTAAAATAATACCCTTTTATTTTGTACAAAAAGCTTTTCATTTTTAAAATGATGTCTTTTACTTTTGGTACCATCAGTAGCTTGTGGTAAATTCTCATTAACATAATTGTGCCAATTTCTGTGGTGATCAGATTCTTTATTGCATAGCAAGAAGAATGTGTTTTGTGTGACTGTCATCCGCTTATAGTTGGTAGCAGGAAATTCAACACGGATGAAGCCAGTTTGGGATTTGAGCAATGTCATTCAGATTTTGTGCTCCCCACCTGAATTTTGAATCCCCCAGCACTCGAGTATTATGGGGCACACACATGATGACAGAGGTAATTCCACAATTATCAAATCCGTTTGAATATAATATATGCCAAGTATCGTCTTTCATGATTTTTTGGTTTCCTAAAGTGCACATTCAAGCCTCTAATTTCTAACATTTTCTTAAAATTTAAACCATGCCTTTTACCAACTCAGATTTCATAAGGGCTTGAGTTGATTGGATCTTTGAGACCGGGATATTTAATAATTTAAATTATCTCCATGCATCCAATGAAGATCTTAATGCAAGTTCTCCACTAGGCCCATGATTTGTTGGTTGGAAAGGAAAAAAAAAAAAGAAGTAAAGAAGGAAATTAAATTATTCATAATTGGATAATCAAATAAATAAAAACAAAATAAATAGATCTACATTGTTTTTTTACAAGAAAAGATAAAAATAAAAAAGAATACCAATAGAATGTATAGACTTTTTTATTAGGAAATGTAGATAATGCTTAAAAAAGTAGTGTGAATACAGTAAGTACATGTGACAAGGGGAGTCTTTTTATTTTAGAAACAAAAATTATTTCCATCTAAGCAACTAGATAATTTATAGTAGGCAACATTGAGCTTGGGTGTTTTGCACGCTTGGTTGTTTTGCACGCTTGGGTAAAACAGGTAAGCAGAGGGTGCCCGTTCTTGTGGCACTCCTCGTTTCAACGTTACAATTTCCCCCACATGGCACCAAAATTTCAAACTTTAATTGAATTAATTAATGGTCCACATCTAATTATTTCACTGTCTTTGACTCTGTCAGCTTAGTTATTTCACAGGCAATATAAAAAAGATTTCCGACGTCACGTTAACACAAGTATCCTCCTGTCGATAAACTAACTCTAGAAATCTTCCCATCAACCTTCTCTCTTTTCTACTGGAATGGGTCACACCAACTTCCTACTTCATGGATTCAAGCCTATTCGTGCAAGTTTTCCTGCATGGTTTCAAATGACTATAAACTCCACCACCAGTAACGATTTCATGTGCTTAAACCACATATCTGTACGTTGCAGCCCACCCATGTTGAGGAGTTTGCAAGCCATGGCCAAGGAATTCTTCATCTCTAGGTTTTTGATCTTGGTGTTGGTTGTGGTTTCGGCTCCTGTGGGTAGAGCTGCTGAAAATAAACTTGGGGCTTCTTTCATCTTCGGTGATTCGCTCGTCGATGCCGGCAATAACAACTACTTGCCGACGCTGTCGAAGGCCAATATCCCACCTAATGGTATTGATTTTGTGGCTTCCGGTGGAACCCCTACTGGCCGGTTCACGAACGGAAGGACCATCGGAGATATTGTTGGTGAGTCTTCCTTTCTCAATATGAAGTTTGCTGACAGTTCCACTACACATGCTGTCTGTGTGTGTGTGTGTGTATATATATATATATATATATATATATATATATATATATAGTTGGAACAGCCCAATTCTCTGCATTCTTCATGCAGTATTTGAATGTGGGTGCAGAGCTAGAGCACTATCCATCATTAAATAATGATGTTATAGAGTAATCTTTGAGGCTGTTGCTAACCATTTTTGGATTGTGTGAGTTGCATGCCTCACTGAATTTCAGCTGCAGTCCTAGTGTTAGTGCACTTTGCCACTCAGTTCCCTGCAAGTAGTTTGCCCAGATTATTGCTTTTCTACTACTTGACCGATTTTGATTTGAATAATGACACAGGAGAGGAGTTGGGGCAACCAAATTACGCACTTCCCTTTCTGTCTCCCAATGCAACTGGCCCAGTCATCTTGAATGGAGTGAATTATGCATCTGGCGGTGGAGGGATCATGAACCAAACGGGGAGGATATTTGTAATTTCTTTTCTTTTAATCTGTAAATTGGACTCCAAAATTAGATAATGCAGAAGTTTTCATTTAAAATTTTGGTAGAAGTGTTATACAATACAATTTCTTTGTTAAAAAGGAGAAGGATGGAGACTCCATTTCCTCCTTTCAATAGATGTGACATTTATTTATCTTGATTATTTTATTTTAACTTTATTACTTATTTGTTCAATCGTTACTTTTATCTTTCCATTCAAAAACTTGTTTGTTTATTTTTTTACTCAATTTTCTTCTTCTTTTCTTTTTTTTTTCTTTTTCCTTTTTGTCTCTTTTTGCAGCTAACAAATAAACCATAAAATGTCAATTCAGTGTAGTGACTCCCGTTGGATCACTCATCTCTTGACAATGACATTAACCTGGTCCTTTTAGACTGCATATAGATTGGAAATTCCAATTTCATTGAGAGGTTGAAATGTTGTACAGGTTAACAGGATTGGGATGGAAATTCAGGTGGATTTCTTCAATGTTACAAGGAAGCAGATAGATGGGTTGCTTGGGCCGGCAAAGGCAAGAGAGTATCTGATTAAAAGTTCCATTTTCTCAATAACCGTTGGAGCAAATGACTTCCTGAACAACTATCTCATGCCAATCTTATCCATTGGTGCAAGGATATCGCAAACCCCTGATGCTTTTGTCGACGGTCTCATCAGCAATCTCAAGACTCAGCTCACTGTAACACTTCCTCTTCTCTCTCTAAATTTTCACTTAAGACTTGTTTAGGCCTACAGTTCCTCGAGGCCAAATTTCGGTTTTTTTTTTTTTTTTTACTTTTCTTTTATTTTCCTTTGACTTGATAGATAATACTTATTTATTTTATGATTTTTATATTGCCTTTTATTGGCTTCAGCCTGTATTTCGTTTAATTTTCTATCTTCTACTGACATCTAAACATATACTAAGCTATTTTTTAACTGCCAATCTAATCTTTTTCATTAATTGTATAAGTAAATTCTATATTTTTATAGTCATCATGTTGGGTTCTTCTTTTGATTTCCATTTCCTTCCTTTATCCATGTCCCATATCCACTACTTCATGAATGATCTTGTCATGTGCTTGCATACATTGTTGCTTGTTTTCTCTGCTTCTAACATGATTTCCTACAGAGGCTTTACCAATTGGATGCTAGAAAGTTTGTGGTTGGGAATGTGGGGCCGATCGGATGCATTCCATATCAGAAGACCATCAACCGTATCAATGAAGATGAATGCGTTAAGCTGCCTAATGATCTAGCACTCCAATACAATGCTCAGCTAAGAGATATGCTGACAGAGCTAAGCAAAAATCTTCCCAATGCTACATTTGTCCATGCAAATGTATATAGTCTAGTCATGGAACTGATCTCCAACTACAAGAAATATGGTGAGCTCATCTCTCCATCCTCTTTAATTAGTAGCAGCTATCAGCACTTCCTCTGGTTTGACTTGGGTAGGCTAAACCACTTAGATGCTCAAGTCATTCCATCCTCACTGCATTTTAGGTTAATACCACTTCATATAATATTTTAAATAACTTATTTTCTTGATAACAAACATCATTAATATTGGATCTTCTTTTTGCTTGATATATGCCTACCTCTAACATTTCAAATTCTCTTCATCATAATTTATATATAAATTATGATGAAGAAAATTTGAAATATTAGATTCAGTTTGAGGACAGATTTTAGTAAATCCTTTTTATTCCAGGCTCACCATAATAATTTGATGAGATCCAAGTCAATCGTTGTCTATAATATTATCTATTCAACAAAAACATCTAAAATCATTTAATTATAGGTCTATGCCTACCCAACAAATGAAAATCTATAAAATAACATGCAAAATATAAAAAATCACTTACATTGACTCACAAAAATATTAAAATATTATAAAATTTTGTATAACCATCTATCCACTTCATAAAAAGAACTCAAAAAGATACATGTATTTGGTTATAGATTCCTATGTCCCACAGGTAGGGAGAGAATTTTAACAGATTAATATCTACTCCTAAATAATTCTAATTTTGTAGCTAAATCTTTTCTTAATTAGATGATACTTAGGTTCGTCGATGATTAAGTGGGGTTAAAAATGATGATCAACTTAGATTTCATAAAAAAAAACAAAAAAACCACAACAAGCCTCTTTGAATCAAAACCCATCCGTTTTAGCCTGATGTTGCGTCCTTCCACTCCCAATTCCCAAGATAACCAAAGCCATCTTCCCAAAATCCAAACACTCCTTTTCAATTGGTTTTTGACTATCCAAAAAGGCTTATCTGTCACAAGAAGATAATTCAAAGTTTGTGATTGCTCTCTGACAAGGTAGGTTTCAAATCGGCTAGCACTGCTTGTTGCGGAAATGGAGGTCAATACCAAGGGATAATTCCATGTGGGCCGACTTCTTCTCTGTGTGATGATCGATCCAAGTATGTGTTTTGGGATCCTTACCACCCCAGCGAGGCTGCCAATGTGATAATTGCCAAGAAGCTCATCGATGGAGACACTAACATTATATCTCCGGTCAATCTCCGGCAACTCAGAGATCTTTGATTCAAGCCCAGTGTTCTTATATATATATATATATATATTATTACATGCAGGATCTAAAGTGTTAATTTCATTTCCTTTGTAATTTTCTTCTGAACTTGGGGTTGTTCAGTGATGTGCCTATTTCGAAAGGAGCGATGGTTTTGATTTTGTTCATCTTCTTTCCTCCTCAGTTCCATTTCTCCAGTTAATTATTTTTTTCAATTTTTAACACTAATGATGAGGAGAATTTCACAGCAATCCATTCCCTGGTAATTTGATTTGTGCCAGGATAAGCTTGTGTACAGAGATTCATTAGCATTCAGTGTGCATATGTGGTGGAATTTCAGCCTACAGTATCGATGATTACTGATTAATTAACTGGGAAAAGAGGAACAAAAAGATACTAACTACAACAGTTTAAGTGATGGGATGATTCATCTATTCCATTGAACAGCTGCACAGGGGTGTGTTTGGTAATGGAAAAATAAAAAGATATGGAAAAGAGGGGGAGAAATGAAGTTGTAAAAAATGAGAGAAGAAAAACATATGAAAACATATGGGAGAATAATTGGAGATGAAGTGAATATAGATAAAATAAATAGATTTTTTGGTAAAAAAATAAAAAATAATAATGAAAAATGCAATTAACAATGAGAAAAAAGTAAAAGAAAGAGAATATTTAAAATGTTAAATCTTTACACCCTTTTTATATTATCATTTACATTCTTTCTATTTTATATCAATTTAAAACAAGATTAAACTCTCTCTTTATTCATTTTTCATCATTCCTACTTTTAACTTTTAATTATTATTTTTATCTTTTTTGTCATTACCTCTGTATGTATATTTTTAAAATGTTTATTTTTATTTAAATTTGGACTTGGCCCAGTAGCTCATTCCTTGCCAAATGGGCTGCAATTCTAACCCTAATCCCCAAATCCTATAAGGGGTAGGGTAACCATTTAAAATAAAGAGAACCAACATAAAATAGATTCCAAAAAAAAAAAAAAAAAAAGCTATTGAAATATCTAAATATGACATCAATTAAGAATAGATAAAAAGGAGGCCCTCCTTTATTACCAACCATACCCTTATGAGCTTGTTTTGTTAGTTGAAAAAGAAAACTTTTATGAAAATTTTAAAAAAAATTGTCCACGTAATAATATACACCAACCCTAACAATTTTATTTTTATTATTAATTATCTATATTTTTTAATCAAAACTTATCTATTTTTCATTTACTTTATGGCTGTTAACATTATTTCATTTTTATGTTTTAGCACTGAATCACGAGCCCTTATAAATGGTTGATGAGGCATGACCCAATAGCCCAATCCTTGCCAAATGGGCTGCAATTCTAATCCCAATCCCCAAAGCCTAACCTTCTATGCTTGCTGTTCGCAAATCCCAACGCAAAAATGTAGGTTGGGTAAATTGACCATGCACCAACCCTGCCCCATGCGACCACCAAATTCCAACCGCTCGCGCATTGTCTAACACACCCCGCCAGAGTAGCAAACCTCTTCTCCTTTTGTCTCAACTCTGTTCCGAGCCGGAATATTCCAAACTGAAGAAGAAGCGTTTACGTAGGAGTCGAGGGCAGAAAGCTGAAGAAGAGAAAACCCGCTCGCTGCCATGGAAGAAAATCCACCTCCCCCTCCCAGACAAGATCCAGCACCAGAAACCCCCAAATCCACTTGGGGCGGTTGGGGAATCTCCTCTCTCTCCGTCTTCTCCGATCTCCAAAAAGCCGCTGCCGTCGCCGCCGAGGGAATATCACGCAACGCAAGTTTCGATACCTATGCTATTGATCTCTGCAAGTTGTGAGGATTTGGTGAATTTCGAGTTTCTGATTGTTGGGTGTGTGTTTATTTGGTCTCAGGCCGTCGCTGCTGTGCAGAATGCAGCCAAGGGTATTGAGGAAATGCAAAATGTGGGTCCTGATCCGTATCCCGAGAAGGAAGATGGGAAGGTCGAGCGGTCGGATGGAGATGATGGGGCCGTCGAGACGGATGAGGACAAGCGGAAGAAGTTGGCGTTGGAGAGGCTGGAGAATGCTAGCGAGGATTCCATACTGGGCCAGGCAAGAACTTCCCTGCAAATAAGATGAAATTCCTGTTGATTTGTAATTTCTATGTGCGAAAATTGCAGCTTTTCGAAAGTGATTTTTTTTTTTTTTTTTTGTTATTGGCTTGTTCCCATGTCGGTGTTTGTTTGTTTCTATCCTCAAGAGTGTTTTTGGTATCAATTAATTTGGATATGCGCTTCATATTGACTTCGTGAGGTTGGGTAGAAGACTACTTTTCTTCTGCCAAATTGCATTTTTGTTCCATTTTTTAAGTGTTAATTGAGTGAAACAAAATGCAATTTAGGGTTTAGAAGTATGGCCGACTTTCCCAGGGTTGGTTTTTCATGGTGCCTCAAATAGTGAGAATGCTAGAAACTTATCCGCTTACCTATTTAGTGCCAGAAATGCTGATTTGGGGGTTGCTTGGAATTAGATACTGGTATCAGATTTTTATTAAGGGGAACGGTTTTGTTAATATTTAGGCAACATGCCTGTTCAGTGAAAAAAGCATAGCAATCTTTTATTCTCTCTCTATTTTTGTGTGCGTGTGTGTGGCTTATTCGTGTTGAACTGGACTGCATATGAGCACATTGCATAATTTTTAAATATATGAAATGGGATGCATTGCTGAATTTAGTTGGTTCATTCAATTTGATGGATTGAGGATGATGATCACTTTTTATCTCAGTTTATATGGTATTAGATTTCAAGTTGCCTCAATTATAATGTGAAAGTGGAAGCAATTGCAGTTCGGATCTTACTTCCTTAAAGTAATAGTCAAGGAAGCAATATACCGGTTGCAGAGTATGGATTGAAGTTTGAACCTGCTAGTGTTATTTGCTTTAAGAACAAAATGATAATCAGGCAAGTGACTACAATTTGGTGATTTCAGCAACATCAAACTGATTAATGCAATTTATTCAGTGATGCCGCCTATGCACCCTTATCAATTATCCAATTTGGATCTCAGTCGTGTCTTATTTTATTGCCTAGGGTCTGTGAGCTGTTTAGAGAACTGTCATGGTCTTAGATTAGAAGCTTTGACCATAGTTGTTTAAGGCGCAAGGTGCACCAAGGCTAACTAAGGTGCAAAGGGCCCTTGGGGCCTAGGCACAAGGCATGCACTCAAGTGAAGCAAGGCACACATTATGTAAAATTAAATAAATTGAATTGTATTTGTAATTTATAAGAATAAAATGATAACATTACTCAAATATTAAATATAATCCTATGGAGGGCATCAACTTTGGTTAAGCCAAGAAAGAAGGGGAAATCAAAGAAGTCAAAATCCTAATTGAATGTTGAAAGTTTTTTTCTTTTAGTGTTTCTTTTGGAGAGTTCAATCAGGTGCACCTCAAGGCACAGGAGGTGAGCCTGAGTGCGCCTTGAGCCTAGGTTGTGTGCCCCTTAACAACTGTGGCTTTAAATGTCATTTTTTTTTTTGAACAGCAGGTTTTATATGTCTAATTTGTTTAGTTATAGATAATAACATTTTCCATTTATATCATGTGCAGGGTCTTAAGGTTATTGATAATTCAGTGGAAAGTTTTGCTTCAGGAGCATGGCAAGCATTGGGTAATGCTTGGAGGGGAGGTTCCTACTTGGTGCACAAGTATGTCGCTATAGAAAACTGAATTTGTCATATGACTGCATTCATTGTTTATTGTAACTCTGAAAAGGAAAACTTTCCCCTTTTTGGCCTTATTTAAGTCAATAGTCCATTTGTGCTTTATCTTTTTTACCTTTTTGAAGATTGACAAGTTCTACTGCAATTGATAAGCCTAAAAGAAGAAAACACAACCAATGCAGGTGGACTAGTCCTATCATTTTACTCTGAATCATGAAATCAGAATCTTATATATATATATATATTATATGTGTTGGTATTGTATCACCTGAATCAATGATGATCTGTTATAATGTTCATAAAAGCCTATCAATAGAGAGTGATGTTTCATATGTCAGTTACTAACTAAAAGATTGAAGCAGTGAGTGATGTGCAAAAGAATATAAAACGTTTGATTATTATAAGAGATTGGTGAGATATGTATACTTTACATATAGAGAGGTAATGAATGGCATATCAAGAGAGCTGCTGTTTCATGGGGCTATTACTAAAAATTACAGAAGTCTGTGCCATATATCAACAGAAATAAAATATCATGAGATTCTTACAAGAGAACGAAACATGTATATAATTTAGACAGAGAACGGAAACATGTCTATAATTTAGACATAGAACGGGCTGAGAGAATTGTTGCATTAAAGAATGAAATGAATTGACCTTAGGAACTCCACTAAGCTCTTGCAAACTAGATACTGGAATATATTTTAGGATTGAATGTACAGAAGTCTTCATGTGATCACCAAGAAAACAATCACCTGAATTATGCTACAAATTTAGTATTCACATAGCTCTGTTGTTCTTGGAAAACCATGCCATGGGTGTTGACGTTGTTACTTGCATACTTGAAATCTCGAACACTCCTCAAAATTCAGTGTCTTGTAGGAAATGGTATTTAATTGTTTTAACTTTGATGTTGTTATTTGCATATTTGAACAATCGTTAAAACTTAGTTTCTTGTAGGAAATGATATTTATTTGTTTTAACTTCAGTCAGAAATCTATCTTGCAGCAGACATTTTCTGAATTCTCTTTCCTAGTTAAATTAATAAAATTTATGTTTTTGATTTGTTACAACTTTGTTTCCAAAATCCTTTTCAGACTTGAGAACTCTGCCACAAACTTTGCTGATTCTATTCAGCATGGTGATCTGCCGGTAAACGCTGGGTCTATTGCTCCATCCTTAATAGAAGTATGAATGCAAAAGCTAAATATCTTTTTGATTTTGTTTCTTGTATATAAATAACCTTATTCCACTCCACTGTTTCAGACCGGAAAAACATTCACTGCAAAGGGAATGCAAGTGCTTGAACGTGTTGGCAAGGAAACCATGGAGCTTCTGATTACTGAAACTGGTATTGAAGTTGAGAATAATACTAAAGAGGCTGATGAAGAACCTAATGATGAACACTTCTCTGAGGAGGTTACATTTGACCGATGCTTCTACATTTATGGAGGTCCAGAGCTGCTGGAGGTGATACACTTGGTGGTGATTTTTTTCACAAATGGATGTCAATGGATGGGCCAACTGTTAGGGTTTCTTTACTAGAATTGCTTAGCAGTGGCAAATTGCTAATGGTGGGCCTTGTTAACATCATCCTGAACTATGCCCAACTAGCACTCAGGCCTAGTTTATTTGGTAATAGTGTCTCTTTAGTCTGAAGCATGCTCAAAAAGTTATGAATGAGCTTTTTATTTTGCATGGTTTGAACCTTACTAGAAGTAATTTCAAACATAGGTCAGGGCTCAGCTTAGTTGAATTTACCTCAAAATCAGGTGATATAGGATACTCTTAATTGAAGGCCTGAGCTGTACCTGTATCACACTGGAAACCATTGGCCTGTTAGTTCCATGTAGAATTGTTAGTCTCTCAATCTCTCAGCCTTGTCTTGAATTTCTTCAGAGTTAAAATGAGTTGCCCTAGTTTGTGCCAACTCTTTATAGTAATTAGCTAGCAGGCCAAATGCAAAGCTGCTAAACTGTTCTGACCAAGGCCCATTGCCACACTATCTTTACATGTTTCAATGCTTACAGTTATGAGTATCAAGTTTATTAAAACTCTGATGGATGCCAGGAACTGGAGGCATTGTCCAGCCACTATGCACTGCTGTTTAACAGGAGAAAAGCAAAACTATCATCTGAACAGAAGTCCTTTTATGATGCAAAGCTTAAAGAGGTGCAGCAGATATTCAGTTTGAGCCCTGAAATTGAAGGAAATGGTATTGATTCAGATAAAGGAAAGAACATTGAAACTGTGGAAGATGGAAGTGGCAATGAGATGAAAGTTATGCGTGACTCAAGTGTCAGCAAGGCTGCTGATATGGCTGCAGGGTATTGACATTTATCTGTTTCATTCCTTTTAGCTATTACTTTTGGGGGTGTTCACAGATCGACTAGTTATATTATTAGTTGAGTATAATATGCATGTAGAGGTACCTTACATCTGCTCACATTCTTATATTGGTGAACTAGATTCGGTTGCCCAAAGGCACAGGATTTTCATGCCTGTAGATTGTGAACTATGTGTGCAGCATATCTGTATGATGAGGCATCCTCCAGGCTCTTATTTTCCTATGAGCAAAATTTGCTGTTGTTGTACCATATTTACCACCTAATAAGTTGTATTTCCATAACTATATGGGGAACCTTATTATTATTTTTTTTTGTCTTTTTTTCTTTCTTCCTTCCTTTCTTCCTCTCTTCCTTTCTTTTCTTTCTTTCTTTTTTGGCTCTTAGACTCTTCATTTGGATGACCTCAATTGAAGGCTGGGATCACACAAGCACATAATTGTTGACTGTGGTCTATTAGGAAAATTCTGACCCTCACCATGCACGGGAATGTGCAGAATGAAATGGAGGCAAGAAAAATGTCATGCCTCCTGGAAGTATCAATTCCAAAGATTGAACGTATTAGATATAAATACAAGCATGCACTGTTTAGATTTTATCTAGCTGAAAATGCTGTTATGCTCCTAATCCCAGGGACTTGCTTCTTTCTGGCTGTGGTCTTCATAAGTGCTATGACTTTTCCAGGTTTACGGCTGCCATAGGTGGGCTTGCCGCTAGTGAAATAATTCAACGAAGTGCTGACAGACTTGAAACTGTTCATTCAGAAGGAGTTCATGTATGTGGAATACATGAAAGCAAGTTTCATTATTACTTAGTAGTTTCAGACTTTCAGTTTATCATTTATCATTATCATTTTGAGCTCAGGACAAATGATTTCAAATTCTCATGCAGAGACTATCGGAGTTGTGTTGCTGTGCTGTTTCCCAACTTTTGATGATGGGTAAGTCCATCATCTCTGGCTCAAATAAATCACAAGATGACGATGGAGAGGTGGATAGTATCCAAATTGACTGGCCTGAAGATTCTGTTTCAAAGGCCAAGATCATCCGAGCTAGGGCCCAGTCAATGACTGGAGATGTTGAAGCAGTTTCCAACAGTTTTATCACTGGTTAGTTCTGTGCATGAATTCTTTCAGGATGCTTTTGTTTCTAATATCAACGAGAAAGAAAATACTTGTTGTCTTCCTAACTTGCCAGATATAAGTCACATCTTGTGAAATTTTTGTATTTGTATAACAGTCTATTAATCCTAATTTCATATTCCAGATCAGTTGCTTTCCTTTCTGAATAAAATTATTATACTTGGTTTTGGTGGTTAATGATCATAGTGGGAGGATGAGTTCACATGCTAAGTTTGAATTGAGAATTTCAACTATAAAATCTGATTGGCAGTGCATTACAATTGGTTGGCTTGTGCCTCTACTCTGAGTTTGTGGGTTTGATCTCATTTGCTAGAGACATTATGGTGATAGTTAAGATCATCAAGCATTATTGTCTAAATTTTCTTGGAATTAATTGGGTCAGGTGCATGGATTCTTTTTTGCCATTCATTGTTGTCTTGACCCACATTCTCCGTTAACCCATATGTTCTCAAATCAATGAACTAAATATCTTTTTAAAGGATTTTAAGTTCTTATACCAATGCTAGATGAAACATTTTGAAATCTCTTGGTTCCATCCCTCTGAGAATCTGATTCCTCACTAATCTCATTTTCTTTTCCTAGTTTGTCTAATTGCTTCTCCTAGCAATCTGCTTTTGGTTTCATACACATGAATCAGTTTGAGCAAATGCTTGTGCCCATGGTATGTCCCCTTTGTTCTCTCCCCTTGAAGATAAGTAGGTATTTTGACCTTGTAATATGCATGGCCACATACTTTAGCAATGATGAGCATGCATTTGACTTAGATGTTCTATATATTTTGCAATGGAAAAGATGAAGGGTGTCCTGCATGATGTATTCCTGAATCTTCAACACCTTGAGTGCATGACGGAATGGATTTTTTCATGATGATAAAATATCCACCTTGTTGGAAATTTGGAATGCAGAAGTTTGGTCAATGTTTTAATTTTTTTCATGTCTCAGCTATGATGTGAAACTCATAAATACTGATTACAGTGTTAGAATGGAAACAGTCAAATTTGGGTTACTTCTGTGCCACAAGTGCAGTTTCTAACTTCTAATTGTCTTTTTGCCATCTACTTGTCGATTATCAAAGTTTTTCTGTCATTGTATTTGACATCTTAATTCTCTATTTGCTGTCCAGGTATTTCAGACATAGTAGAAGCATATCTAGCTGCCATAAAAGGTGCTTCTGGAAATGCTGATGGCCATCCTCAGCAAACTAAAATCCAGGAGAAAGCAAATGCTATCTCTGGTCACTTTCAAACTGATGGAGCCACAAGCGTAGGCAAAATACAGGATGGACTCCAATACTTGGCTTTTGTGCTTGTTTCTACATCCATTCCCTCTGCCTGAAAGCTCAGGCAAAGACACTCACTCCCGTTCATTCTTAAAATCTTTTCAGATAATGATGCTTTGTACATGTGTATCCTTCATCTGTGTGAATTGTAGTTAGGTATATAACTTCGCAGATGGGTCTATTGTATCAACCATTTGTTTTTAATATGGATATTGAATACACCCTTGCCTATGAAAGCTGTGACATGAGCCATTTCAGAAATAGATTAAAGCAATGAGAATACCACAACACGTGCTGCCGCTGCTGCAAATGGTTTGGCTTTATGGCAGAAATGCCATTTTGTGGTTGATGTGTTCATTCTCAGGTCCATGAAGAAGCTAGAGAGCCAACACAATCTGTACTTTGATGCTGCCGGAGATTTATGCTCTGGGTCCTTGAAGAAGCGCAAGAGCCAACAGCATGCTTGGTTTAAGATGAGGGATCACCCACCATGCATGATGAGATGGGTCTGAAAGTATAATTCTAACTGGGGCCTTTGTGGGCACGTTGGACTTCTGTTCTGGGATTAGTCATCAATGAAACATTTTTCAATGTCAGCATAATGGGGGAATTATAAAATAGGTGTGAAAGAAGAGATGATAACGTCCTTAATAAAGGAAGTGTGGTAGTCACAGAATGAAGAAAGACTTAGTGGATTGGTTTTTTTTCTTTTAAAAACAAAAAAAGATGTGGCGGTGATGTGGAAAAATAGGTAACTAAATGTCAAATAATGTATAAGGTTGAATTAATTTGTCAATTCAATCATGTGTGATGCAGATGTGTGATGTTTGCATGTGTGTGGGGTTCCGCTGATTGATTGATTCTCATGGTTGACATGTTGGGGTGCTGTCGAGGGGTGGAGTGGATTGAGAATATAGCAGGCCCCCCAGCTGGGACTGACACTGCAAATTTAGAATCAAATCAGATTTTTCATTCTAGTGCTTGGAAAATGCTATTCTTATTACTGGCAAAGGCCATGTGGATGGCAAGTTGGGTTGCAACTTGTTGGGTGGGCAGGTGGGATGGGATTGCGGATTAACCTGTCCTGAAAACAGGCATGATCTCAGCTGTTCCAACTCAATCCAAGGCATGATTTATGCTGTCTCAACTCAATCCCAGGTTGGGATGTTGAAATCCCAATCAAGCCATGGTTGTCTGGTCAGTGAGGTGCCTTAATCAGTGCTATCAGAACCACCGAAGGTTGAACCGGCCAGGTGTCCGGTTCACGGTCTAGCCTGTCAAACCGGCTGGTTCAACCGGAAGAACCTTTTTTAAAATAAAAATGATACAATATGATTTTGAAAAATCTAAATATGTAGATCTTTTATTATAATTCCATATTATTTTAATTAATCATTTTATTCTATCAAAAATATCAAAATTTAAAATTTTTATTATTGAATCCATCTAGGATAGATTGAACTAGTCAACTGACCGGTTCACGATCAAATCAATTCAACTAGCTAGTTTGGTCCGGTTTTGATAAGACTGGCCTTAATTCAGTTCTTTGTTTCCATTGCACCCGATCAATTTACCTAAATTCGTTTTATTACTTTTATTTATTTATTTTCTCCTGGATAATAAAATTTGGGCTTATGCTTATACAGCTGCACTGCACACGTATTTGGGGTATTGGGATAATAGAATCTAGATTTTCAGAGGATGTGACAAATACCTATTTTAACAGCTCTGCTTTCTTTTCCATTTTTTGAAGAAAATCTTCATTTCGGTCCATCAAAACATCATAAGTCAAAATCTAAAATCAAGCATTATTAAGATGGTTGAACAAAAGTTGGGAAACTTGAAGCGTAAGCAAATCTCTCTAAGCCGAATTATGGTTTGATGGGACGATGAAGAGCAAGTCCATGCCCATCTCAGGTCACCAATTTTCCCGACACTTTTTAGCTGCTGCAATAAACACTGCCATTGCCATCACTACAGCCTTTTGTCAGATTGACCGTGTGGAAATGAAATTTTCATGTAAATAATAAGTGATGTTATTTTTTTATCTAATAATTTTTATTTATTATTATCTATATTTTTATTATTATCATTCAATTTTTTCACCTAAAGGTATATTTATTTTATGTTCCGTCACAATGCTTTATTTTTTCATATATTTTTTTAGATTTTAGTTTTTCACCTTTTGTCTATTTTATTTTTTCACATTTTTTTTAGATTTTAGTTTTTCACCTTTTGTATATTTTATTTATTTACGTATATAATTCCTCATTCACCCACATTTTCGTTCCATTTTCTTCAGCATTTTCAATCATCCAAACACACCCAAGCTAATTTGGACCGTCTGCTGCTGCATTGCGCCGCGCGCTTGGATGAGCGCGAATATCGAGAAATTTGGACGAGGGAAAAGGAAAAGGAATCAGATGCGGAGGGAAGAATTATTGTATCACCCTCGTGATTATGACGGTGTCGGCGGCGGCCCACAGCCGAGATTGACGGCTGTCCTACTCCGCCAAACCGTCTCTTCCGATGCGACATCAGCCATGTGCTTCCTAGCCCACTCCACGTGCAAGCTCCCACACGTGTCCCAACGAGGCCGTTCATTTTCGCATAGACTGCTTCATCAACGGTCGAGATCTTGTCTGATGTTTCCGTACTTGTGCGTGGGCCGCTTGATATGGGGAGGTTGGATTCTAACCGTCCATTTCAGCGACCGTCCACATGAAGACAATGTAGACTTTACAATTTACAAAGGTTGGCCCACCTGAGCAGGCATTGGTTTAATTGGTTGCAAATTGGATGAAGATGTATATTCATAGAAATAATAAATAGATATTTTATATACTTATCTTAGCTATCTCAATAATTTAATTTAATTTTATTATTATCTATATTTTTAATAAGACTCATATAATTTATTATACTCACCTTTACCAACATTTTTAGATGACAAAGATAATTTTAATTGGACATTTAGATAAGTCATAGCAAATGCAAATTTTTAAGATTGTCTAAAAGAATTTTTTAAAACATTTTAGTTTGAATAAATTTTCTATAAATTAATTTTTAATATTTAGATTAAATAAATAGTATTAAATATAATTTTTAAGCTAGACTTGATTAAAATAACATGAGTTATAAGTGCTTTAGATTTATTCTATTCAACCACTCCATTGATGTTTTTCTTGTTTCAAGTAAACTTAATGTATTAATTAATTTTGATTTTGCAAGGCCTAAGCTTGTGCGTCAATTTTTAGTATGTTTAGACAACGAGTAATGTAAAATAAAATGAAGGAGGAGGCATAAATGATGTTAGTAAGATATACATGATGTTAATAATAAAATAGATAAAGTAAAATAAATAATAATAATAAATATAAATAATAATTAAAAAAGTAGAATTATCTAAGGTAGAATTTTATCTATAAAATACCTTAAAATAATAATTTTTTAATTTTAGAAAAAATTATTCTTCTAATGTCACTTTGTACCAATTAGCCATGAATGTTAACTAATTTTCATGCTCCAAAGAGTAATACTAAAGATATAGAGTAACTCTTCTACAAAAGGTGTAAACACTTTTGAATGTAAATTTTTGAAGATTAAATTATCATTAAATATTCTTAATGTTAATTATATATTTCAAATAAGCAATATTGTAAACCTAATTAAAAGCCCATCACAACTTTCTCGTTTTCCGCCTACAACCTTACCTTCATGTATCATTGATCCATTCATGGAAACAAGTCTTTCACACAAATGAAAAAGAAAAAATTATTATCTATTATTATTATCGATATTTTTAATTATTTAACAATGCTAGTGATCTAAATGACAGATTTATCCTTGAGTGCTAGTCCCATGGGCTTACAAAGCAGTGGCATTTCCGTCACCAAAAACATCCACGAAATAAACGGCCGGGATCAAACGACCCAAATTCGCGCCATTTCTTCACCTCCCAAACCCCTATAAAGTCCCCCACTCTCCCACCTCATCCCAGCCATCCAATAACCAGGAGAGGAAGAAGAAGAATGTCGTCGGATTCCGGCGAGCGAAGGGCCGTCCGCAGCCCCCAGATTCCGGCGACGGAGCCGGAGAATCTGGCATGCCCGCGCTGCGACTCCACGAACACCAAATTCTGCTACTATAATAACTACAACCTCTCTCAGCCCCGACACTTCTGCAAATCCTGCCGCCGCTATTGGACCCAAGGAGGAGCCCTCCGCAACGTTCCCGTCGGCGGCGGCTCCCGCTCCAACAAACGGCCCAGATCTTCCCAACCCACCCCATCAACGGCGGCGATCGCTTCTCGGTCCGATCCTGGCCGAGATTGTAATGGCAGCGTCGCTTCCCTGCTCGCAACGTCGGCTACGGGCGGGCTGCTGAGCGGGCCGGGTCCGGAGAGGGAGGAGATGGGCCTGGGAGTGGTTTGGCCCATGGGGGACTTGGGCGACACGTGGCAGATCGAGAACGGTGAGGATTGCTTTTCTTGGCTGGAGTGATCGGGTTTTGAGCAGTGGCGTTTCCGTGAATTTCGCCGGTTTTGATGGCGTCTTTGAGAAGTAGTGGGGCCCATTTTTCGAGATGATCGGTTAATCTGGACCGTCCATTTTGTGTGGTTATCGTCTGATGAGAGTATCATAGGTGAGGTATGTATGTTATGTTTGGCTTCGTTGGTGGCGATGGTTGCATTCGTTGCTCTGGTTTGATGGGATGGATGATACACGGACGCGAGTTATAAAATGAGCGTTGGCATCAAAGCAAATATATTTTTGGGATTGGTGGAACAGTTTAAAAAATATACATCCAAATGTTAATCCAATCTCAAATTTGGGCCAGTGCCATTCTTGCTAATGAGAGTGCATTAGCAAAGTCTACTATATGACATGAAATGTTGCGGAAAATAAAAATGCTATCACTCATAAAATAAATAAATATAATTACATGAAAAGCAATTATAAAAAACTATGAAAGATAATAAGAAAAAACCAAAATTATTATAAATAAGTGAATTACAAAATATTATATTAATTTATTATTTACGTTGACATTTCCATTTCCATATGCATTTCATCCTATCCTAACAACATGCAAGAAAGGAATATTGTCTCCGCGACTACAATATTTTCTTTAAACAACATGGAGAATCCAAGAGATGGACGGTGGAAATTCAGTTGTTTGGCATGCTATGTGCCAATAGCTTTATTAGTGGATAGATAAGAATGCACTTGGCTTATTAAGCTAGTTATATTATTGCACTCATACCCAAATGGGGATGTGGGTGGAATGGAAGGAGAGAATATATTCTGGGAATTGATGCATTGGTTGGGTGGAATCAATGCATTGGTTGGGTTGAGTGGGCAACATCAATGAAAGCATTAATTACCTAAAATTCAGCTAGTAGCAGTTCTGGTGAGGGGGATTGTCATTGGATCCTAGGTGTCACTTTGTAGCCACGTAGAGCACGGGCGGTGCAATTTGACCCTTCACCAAATATAGGACAATGACAGCCATCAATTACAATCCACATCATCTCATGCATCAGTCCAATTACAGCATGCCTCATGTGCATGGACATGCATGGTGGTGGCAAAGTCAGCTGTAGCTTGCTCATCATGGGTGCAATTTGAGTTTTTTAGATTCTTATGTGTGTGTTCGGTTTTATGTTAAAGAGATGTAGAATGGATGTCCGTGTGATTATATATATATATATATATATATATATATATATATATAAAGTGGAAATGTAGTCATTATGTTAAGGGTCCGATTAGCATTTTAAAAAAATAGCATCTTTGATGGTTCATACTCTTAAGTAGCTTTTGCTGTCATAGTATGTAATACTTTTTTACACGGGTCCAAAATACAGATGAGTCAAGAGGCACACACCAGCAATCGGAATTCTAGGCATGGTTGTGGCTCATCTTTTTGCATTATGATGATATAAAGGTTCTCTAATGTGATGATTTTTATTAAAAGCGACATACCAGATTTATCAATGAGTTGAAAATATCTCATTGAGGCAATTTTCTGTGCCGTGCATTCCTTCAATCCAGAAGCGATTGCTCGATTAGAGTCATCCCTCGATTTGTAAGCATTGGCTGAAAAATAATAATTAAAAAAAACTAGCTCTTCTGCTCAATAGCTACGTTCATTGGGCATGGGTAGCCCATTTGAGAAGGCGCACTTGGGCATGTGAAATGCTTGGTGTAACATCTTGTGAACTCCCCAGACAGGGTAGAAGACCGATGAAGATGGTACGCTTCTCCTTGAGCCCACTTGGGAAGCCAAGATTAGATACTCTCCACTCATCTCTTGCCTCTTCAGCTGAGGATGAGTATGAAGCTAGTATGCTGAATTATTTATGGAAGGTCAGCAGCATATCTTTAATTTGTATACACCTACAGGCAAAGTGTATATCACTATTTACAGAAATCTGCCCATTTCTCCACCTAACTAGCAGCAGTATACTGTTGCCTGATTGTGTGCGTTGGGTTTTATGATTTTGGTGTTACTGATTTCCCATCGAGTGAGCACCATAGGAGAGCTTGATGGCCAGGCAGTGATTTCCAATGTGATTGCTTATATATACGTATATGTAGAATACGATATGATGCTCGGGCAATGGTTGATTTTTGTATGGCTGTTGCCTGATGTGTATTCCTGACACCACAAACATGTACTGTGTTGGCAAATGTACAACGCATCTTTGCTTCCTCCTGGGGTTTGGTTGGGTGGGTGAAATGCAACTTACCATAGAATGATGACTGGAAGAATGAAAAACAATCTTATCTTATCGAAGAAAAGAAAAAAAAAAATTAAGTAGATTTACTTTTAGTAAAAAACTGTATTAGAAATGAAAAGGATAGATTTGACTATGGAAAAGATAAAAGTGTATGACATGATGAAAGAAAAAAACAACTCATTAGATAGATGGGACTTTAGTACTATCGACTTGCCATGTAAGTGTAAGATTGCTGAAAGGTCTGAGACTGTGAAATCTTCTTCAACAACAACAAAGATCTATGTTTATTATAGCGGCGCAGTATATCAAGTGATGTAAATTTTAGGAGTGAAGATTGGTCACCCATGAGTAAAACCATAGCATTAGTCATCACAAAGCAAACCCAAGGGACAAATCAATAGAAAATGCAGATGGTGGTAGAGATTACTCCAAGGATGGTTTGCAGCACTCCTCACAGGGTCATTTCCTGTCAACAGCAAAATGACCATCATACCTGCTTTGACACTGGAAAAATGCTCCTTCCCATCTAAACCCTTGTCGCCAACAATGGTCTCATTGGTTTGCATGAGTTTGTGATTTATTCCACGCCTTGCACACCGGTGCCATGGGATGAGCAGCAATTCCAGTGTGCAAGAGATGGAATAGACCATGAACCCACAGAATTTCCATGGTCTGAGACTATGAGGAAACCATGCATGAGAAACTCCTACAAAGTAATATGGGGTAGTGAGTATCCATGCAATGAATTTATAGACTTTTTTTGCTGTTGGGATGAGCTTGACCAGACACTGAAAGCCCCTTTTCTTTTCAATTTTATAAAGGCAAAACTGATGGTGTTTTCTATTAGGATTGTTTCAGTGGGATGAGAGTGGAGAAAAGTAGCGTTGGGGCCAGCTAAGAATCTGCAATTTGCTTTGTTTGCAATTGCTGAGTTGCCATGAATTAAAAAATCTAGATTTTTAGGTCGATGCCACTCTCTTTGAAGGGTACAGTAAGTCTGCTCTAGATTGTAGGTTTGTTTGGATTGACAGGAAGCAGTGACAAAATGATGTTAATCTGAGAGAACTAGTGTTTTGTTTGGATGAATATTGAATTGAATTTCAGAGAACCAACCTGGGTTGCGAGGAAATATCATTCAAGTTCTAGAATTTTGATTGATTCTACTTAATTTCATCAAATTGCCCTAGTTATTCCCTTAATTGGTGCATCGACTTAACATTTCTACTTAAGAAAACATTGCGACTGTCTACTTCAAATCTGTCACAACTGAATGGTCAGAATCCAAATCCAGATGCAACCTTTACATCCCATCATATTATTCTTCCGGATCACCAGTGACCCTACAATTCCACGAGTGGCAGAGTGGGTGGAAAAAGAAAATTGCTTGCCAACGTGGAAACCACCATGGACGGCCAAGAGAGTAGAAGAACGGTGGTGTTCCATTCCATGTGGAAGTAGGATGTAGTAGCAGTAATGGGATCATTTGGCACTAATGATTCTTGCCTTGGGATCTTCAAAGGGCCCAGTGGATTATTCTCAGCTGAATTCATGCTTTTTGCAGAGATATGCTCTTTTGTGGATGGAAAGTAGACTTTTCATCGCTGGTGTCTGTGAGGCCGTGGGAAAGGCGCTTTCATCTTTTCTTTATTTTCACCACCATTCTCTCCTTTCCCTCAACTCCAGCACTTCTCAAGGATGTCTGATCTCGCCCCCGTTTCTTAAACGATGGCGGTTGATACATTTACAGCTTAAACAAGGTTCTGTGCATCTGAACCGTGCAAACGATGTGCTTGGCCTAGATTGAGCAAAGCTTTGAAAAACAACCTTAATCGTTGAATTGGTGACAATTTCACATAGACAGAACTAATCGGCAGTCCAAAAATGATGAGTTGAATTCGTTTGATTGGCATGGCTGTTGGGTTGATCAATTTTTACGATGGGGCACAAGATCTTCACAGTTCGGGCTGTCATGACAGTTACATGAACCAGCATCACTAGTCTCTCTCTTGCAAGCTTTAATTATCTTTTAGAAAGTAAAGCTGGTTTGGTGTCAGTCTTTCTACCTCATTCTCTTGTCCTTCAATATTCCTTCTGCTTTTTCCCCCCCTCTGCTTGCATGTGAGAGGTCTCATCTTCGAAGTTTTAATGAAGCTGCTTAATCGCCCACTTTATTTTTTGTGCTAGGAGGAATATAATGATTGGCAATCTGGGGACTGCTCCATAATGCTCCAATAACTGTTCTTGTTCTTTCTGGTCAGGGATTGATCCATATTTCAAGGCCATCTATTTCAGCAATTATGTGTGATCTTCAGAAAGATACTGGTCAAACTTGCATAAATGATGAAGCTCTTAAGTTGTTCAACGTTAGAAGCGAGGCTTAATTGGTTATAAGATATTATTATAAGAATATTCCCCTAAAATACCTTGACATTTTGAGGTGCAATTAGCTTGGATTAAATGACATTAAAGCTGCTCTCCGCGTTGACCGTCAACAAGATGATGACCACATAAGCGTGATGGTATGGAGTCCAGAGCTATCTTACACTAAAAACAGAGAGTGGATGATTCTAAGTTTTTAGTGTGTCAATAAACTCCTAAAGTTCCCTTAGCTTTTAATGTGGAATCGGTCCTTAATTAGCGAATCATCAATGAGGTAAGATAAATTATTAGTTAGCGAGCCATCCAGATTGTCCACTTTTTGAGGTGAAATTTCGCTATGATTGGAATTCAGACACTATTTGACAAGTGGGTCCATCTTGATTTGACTCTCTCTAATGTCCTTCCTGTTTAGATCTAACATTTATATGGAATCTTTGTTCGACAAATCGTATTTTTGTTTATTTAGACCAAGGTGGGTAGGATGTTCCACCGAGACATCAATTATTGGACAGGCAAACATGAATTTCATCATAGTAGGTGGGCTGCTGGTTGATCTCCAAATAGAATTCTACGTGTGGAAAGCTCCATTTCAAGACTGCTGACTTTATGGGTCTCTTCCTGCCTCCTGAATGAAAACCGCCCCAATAAGTTTGAACTTTGAAGAATGACTTTTAACTTTTCACTGTCTATCATGCTTCACTTGAATGAAAACTGCCCAAATAAGCTTGAAGAATGGCTTTCAACTTTTCACTGTCTATCATACTTCGCTTGAATGAAAACTGCCCAAATGAATTTGAAGAATGACTTTTAACTTTTCACTGTCGATCATGCTTCACTTGAACCTGATTTTCAGTTCCATGGTGCTGATTCCATGGTTTGGTGATCCAGCCCATTGAGTATTGATTGGTAGATAAGCCAGCGTGGACAACAGAGGAAAAACAAAAACTGAATCTTCAAAGGTTGCTAGTGTTGGGGCAGAAAAAGGAAAGGAGGGGCAACAAATAAAAAAATAAAAAAAATAAAATTAAACATAAATATTTAGTTTGCAAAAGGCACGCTACAAAGTCGTTGTCTTTTAGGCAATTATGCACACTGTTACTTTAAGGTGTTTGTGTTCGGGCATGTATTGGAAAAGAGAAAAACCAAGAAAATAAATGAAATGAAATGAAATACAAATACTCAGATTGCAAAAGACATGTTAGAGAGTCGCTGTCCTTTAAACAATTATGCACCCTATATTGTTGTTTTAGGGTATTTACAATTACTCTTATGATACAATTTGTAAACTTGAATACCAAATAGAGAAAATAGCTTCCCTGTCAGATCACTGAACAACTTGATGACTATAAATTGCCTTGACTTATTTGAATGGAATATAAGAGAGCTTTTGTAACTATTTTGGGGAGCTATCCTTAAGCGGATTGGATGAAAAGAGTTGATTAAATGCTTGATTGATTGAATCCTTTTGCGTGGATGACCGGTTGAAACATTCTACTGATTCGTTCTGCCCACATTCCACCCACGAGGAGTGATACTGGCATGAGGAAAAAGTCAAGTCAAACTACTTTTAATGATATGGCTTGATTTTTCGGCTGCCATGTTTCAATGTATGCACTTCCCATGGGCAATTTTTCATTTGGAGAGCCCTCTATAATCCCCTCTCTCTTTTTCTCCTCTTTTGTTTTATTCCTATTTTGTCTTATTCAAGACACTCTTTCATCTCACTCTTTCCATCTCCCATTTTATCCACTC